>CM037778.1:87410226-87460226 GCA_021229015.1 Solen grandis
CTGTTTCACCGCTGTGTAATGAACGTAAGCTGGGTACCAACTAGCTAATATTAGCTTGAACGCAGCCCTGATTTTTGGCAAACTGTTTATCTTTACACTGCGCACCACTTTAAACCCGACACGTTTTAAATTCATTTACATGTATCACGATGAGCACAAGTAAAGCATAGTACTCACATTTGCCACACATCATAATTATTCAATTATTTACAAGAATTCAAGCGTGACTATTTATTGAATAAGCGCATAGTACAGACAGTAAACTAGGATTTGTCCAAAATATAGTCGCCTTATACAAAAATGTAACAAGTCGCCACAATGGCCTCAAATCGCTCATCTGAGTACCATCGCTCTCAAAGCAGCTGGCTAGTATATCATACTTAATATACATGTTTCTCAGGAACTTGACAGTTTTTCTTACCCATTTATAGCAATAGTATGAAAAAAAGGTGTTCAAGAGATTAAAGTGTGGTCCTGCTGATTGAAAATGGACAAAAAGAAAGGTATATAATATAATTATATTGTTCCCTCATTGAGGCTAATTTGATACCTTTCATAGCTTACACATGAAATCTGATCTGCAGAAAGCCAAAATTGAGCCCTTACCAATTTTAATTGTAAAATTCTTATCTTCAGACCACTTAAGCAAACAGCATAAAACCTGATCAGCCTGCGAGTTACTCGCTGCAAAAAACCTGATCAGCCTGTAAGTTGCTCGCAAGCTGATCTGGTTTTATGTTATTAATATTGGTATTTTCATGGGGTTCTCTATGAGGGAAAGGATTAATTATGATGAAATAGATTGCAACTCATTACAAAATGTCTTCAATCATTCATTTGATGCTGATTATCTCAAAACCCACCAAAATCATTAAAATGTTTGTGGCTTTGTGTAAAAATAGCCTAGTATCTCACTGGTATAACAATATACCTCCTGAAGATTAAATTGTATGAAACCGGTTGAGGACTAATAAAACTAATAAAAAGGGCTTGTCTTTATTTATATTTGCTATATATATATATATATATATATATATATATATAGCCTAGTATCTCACTAGTATAACAATATACCTCCTAGTGGTCATGTTTTAGTTACAAATCAGAATTACTAGTGACATATAAAAGCTGAACGAGAGAACATCTGTACCAATTTATTTTGAAACTGGGCCAGATACGTTTTGGAGAAGATGATTTTTATTTTATTTATTTCTGTTGCAATGGCAACCAGAGTTCTGGAACGATTAAGTAAATTTTAGCAACGTTCGTGCACATTGGCCCAAGGATCATCCCTGCCAAGTTTTATCAAATTCTGTCCAGGGGTTGTCATTTAAAGCAAACTGTTGACGACGGATGACGCACGACGGACGAATGGTGATCACAATAGCTCACATTGACCACTTCACAAAGGAGTGATAGCACCGAAGCATCCCCTTGATTTTGAAGTCTTGCCTTGTTTTGTTTTATATTGTAATGTTTTTGGAAAACATGGCGCTATATTACGTGGCGTGACAGTGTCATTCCTAAATAGCCCTCTTAGGGGAACGGGTTTAAAAAAAAGACGACCATTTAACCAATGGCTGACGCCGACTGCAGTTATGGCCGTTTAATTTTTATTGGTCAGTGCATGAAGAACCGGTTGTTGAACTAAAAATCGCACACAAGGTCAAAATAATTTTAATTAAACTAGTGTTCTATATATTGAAGAGCAGACTATAAACAAATGCAAAATTAATGCAAATTGTATTAAGACCATAAATCGCCATCAATATTTTGAAAAGAATTTTACAGGATGGTAACACGTTTTATCATAAAATTATCAAGTTTACGAGAATATTCATATCAAAATCTGATGGAACGTTAAAGCTTTTTGATATCGAAAGTTGAGAAAATGCAGTTTTCATACACGTTATTGGTCACAGCATTACATGTGCTAATTTATAGATATGTGTTTTAAACCAATTTTGACTAAACTGCCTGAACTGTTACCGGATAGTCCAAATACAACTTTAACATCAAATGAATTGCTTTATAACCAAAACATAAACTAAAGATACAGTAAACTAGAAGTCGTTTACAGAAAATGACTATCAAGCTCTTCCGAGCCTCATAAAATAATAAACTTGAAAAACAAGAGGGCCATAGTGGCCCTAGAACGCTCACCTGAGTACTTGAAACCAAAACTTAAAAAGGCAACAAGCTAATAGCAAAAATATTTTTAAGTTATCCACATAGACATATAATGCAAATAAGTTCCGTACCTGAGGCCATGTTTCCTGACGATTAGAATAATATAAACAACTTTGGTAGAGGGCCACCCAAGGAACATTTGTACAAATTGTATTCAAATATAGCCAGCAAAATTGGAGGAGAAGATTTTTAAAGTTTATATCTATTTTTTCTTTCCAATGCCATGGCAACCAGAGTTCATCGTGGATCAGGTTTATTTTTAGCAACTTTTGTAGAGGGCCACCAAAGGATCATCCATGCCAAGTTTCATCAAATTCCAATCAGTGGTTTCTGAGGAGACGTCTTTTAAAAATGGCATGAGCTGGGCATCATCTGAACTGAAATAAACAACATGGTAAAGTAATGGCAGAGACACAAATGTGGGAAAAAGTGTCAGTGCGACTGGTAGATGCAGCCCTTTGGAGGGCACATTTAAAGCATACATGCATAACTATTGTTTTTGTAACAGTTCTTGTGCAATGCACTTCCTCCTATTGCAATGGTCTGACATTAATAGGATTTTGGGTGGTTTAAGCAGTATTATTTTATTCTAGAAATAAACTTTTATAATTATCATACAGAGTAAATACCCTTTACTTGAATATGTAAAAGGTCAGAGGCACTGGAATTAATTGAACTAAGCCTAATGAGTTTCCCATCAAGTCCATCAAGGATGGAAAACTTATAAAATCACCATGACCATGACTTTTAGTGGTTTTTTCACTTTGAAGGGAAGGGGTCCAGGCCCATAGGAGAGGTGAAAAATTGTACAAACGAGCTAGAGGGGGAATTTTTCTACTTAGTTTAATTTTGGCATATTACTGTATTTTATTTTTATTTCATGGTGTTTTATTTAAATAATAATAATACATGTATTAGAGCAATGGCATAACATATTTAAACAGTTTTATTAAGAATATAACAAGCTTTTAAATTCAGTATCATGGAGGGGGATTTTTAAAAAAATGGGGGGGGGGGTACAGGGGGAATTCGCCTATATTCTCCATATACATGTATTTTGACCAAAAAAAAATAAATTTTGACCCAAAAAACATAGGGCCATCTACTAAGTAAGACCATTATTAATTTGAAGTATGAAAATAATCAAGCAAACTATTCAAAACATTATAACCATGATGATGGCCAATATTACTATGATGTATGAAGACAATTGGTAAAACATTTCAAGAGTTATTGACCAGAAATCAAATGGTTCATGGACATAACAGCATAACTGACTGACCAATGTCATTTGCAAAACAGTAAGCTTCCTCTTTTGGATAGTGGTTGGGGTGGGATATCATAAGATTAGATCAGAGCAGTTTCAAGTTGATTATATATCTCTATAGAAACTTTTCAAGATATGCCCCCAAAAAATATGAAATTAATAAAATTATACTTTTTATACAGGTGACGAGATTTGTTTTACAAAATGGCAGAAATTAGTTAAAAGTATGATGATAGAATTATCTACATTACAGATCAGAAATGATGATGATGATGATGATGATGATGAAAACATTTGAATTTAATTAATCATTATGATTCGCAAGACTTGAAGTATACCTTTGGCTGTTGCGGGAAGGCTCCGAAGCCATCACACGTGCTTGGTGAATTTTCTTTCGCACTGTTACATTATTGCCTGAAGCAAATATTTTAAAGGTTTAATGAAATATCAACTTGAATATCTTGCACACAAGAACTCTACTGCATGGAACATGACAAGATCATCTGAAATCCTTAAAAATGCGCAAAGGCGTACAACAACGTCCAGTAAACATGTTGAGATAAATTTCAGGTGACATCTTTGATATTTTATTTATCTACTGCGATAAATTTATGACTCTATTCCACAATATCTCGCAAAATTTTGCCTAAAATCACATATTAGCAATGAAAAGTTGAATTATACTTTTGCATACATGCTATTTTAGTGACATTTGGAGGAGTTCAAGCTTTTAAAATATGTCAGTGCAACACTAATTTAAAAAAAATAGAATAACCTTCATTTGATCTTCAACCCCCAAGTGTAATCTTGACCTGTTAGATCAGTGTTCTCAATAAATATTTGATGAATAGGGTTTTTTCCAAAAGTAAGAGGCCCTAGGGGGGTCCGGGGACATTTAAAAAGATACACCTTTGCTAATTTTATCCGGCTCATAAGTAATTTGAACCGGCCTTTTAGGCCAGCGGCCGGTTCCTATTGAAAACACTGTAGATACAGACATGGTTTTTGCACACAACACACTGTACACATAACCAGCTACATATGGATACATTTTTTTCTTTGAACTCAAGTACTTGAATATATATACAAATACTCACACACTGCACACTGGTGACATATGATCTAACAACTGAGACTTACTTTTTAAATTCAGTTTTCCACATTCTTCATAGTAACTAAATATTTAATACGTTTTTTTTCTGACCACTGAAGCTTCAGTTATAGGCATTTATTTGAAATCTTGCTATGCATGGCATAGTTAAACAGATCTATCACCTAATAAACCTACACTCTAGCTTATCATCAACATGCTATATCTAGATGGTACCTTTGGTAAGGCATAGATAGTGGTGACCAGTGATAGAGCGACCAATCTAGAAACTACAGACAATCTTTTGTAGTCAATGGCCATAGTCTGCAGCAAGCATGACTGACTGCATATCTCTTTAGTCTTTGTGGGTTACATCTCAATATTATTCTTATTTTCAAGAAATAAGCATTGTTTTAATTTAACTTTAATTTAAACGAATCAATAATACATAATTATGTTGTTGTTTTTTCTGGCATGGGCATTTCAACAAACATATTTTAACTTGAATAAATGTGTTTTTATAAAATCAAACTCTCTTTGACAGTTTCTAGTCCCCTCAATGAGCTGTTCTAGGCGGGACATGTTATTTTAGGGTTGACGGACTATGTGAACCACGGACGATGTGAACCACTTTCCAAGATGATGTGAACCATTTAGGAGATAATGTGAACCATCAACAAATATATAAATTTAATAAGTTTTAATATTAAAAGTTGTGTTGCTATATGAAATATGACTATTTATATAAATAAATGGATGCCAAGAAACATCATTGCTTTATTTTGTGTTTTTACATGACCTAGCTGGTATGGTTTGAAGACATTTAAGATAATAAAACACCGTAAAATTATTTTAAATTAGTGATTAAGAAAAACAAACATTAAGCAATTTTGTTAAGCGACAAACTATTTAACTATAAAGTTATTCGCATTACTTAATAAAGAAAAAAGTCACATAATAAGGTTAACTTCGTTTGATTACCTCCGGGTGCGAACTTCAATGAGTAGACATGTATTTATAGTTAAGATATTCATAGTATATACCAATAGTAACCAATGGGCAACAACATTCCTTTGATTACCTTTACTTAAGGAAGAGAAAAATAGAATGAGAAGACATACAGTAACACCAGAAGATCTTCGAGCTACGGAGATGACCAGCCATATCTCTACATTGCAACTTCTATGGGCGTGTCACGATCTGCTGGGACTTGCAGCAAATACTTACTTTTTAATACTTAATAAAAATAATGTACAACAGATAAAATTGAAAATAAATCATCTTTTAAATAGATAGCATTTGATATTGTTTTAAAACAACAAAAATAAAACTCATTTGAAAAAAAGCTTTAATTATAAAAAATAAACATTTCATAATGTGTTTTTTAAGTGGTTCACATTGTCTTACTAGGTGGTTCACATTGTCTTAACAGTTGGTTCACATAGTCCGAGGTTCACATCGGCCGTGGTTCACATCGTCCGTAATTGGAGTGTCAAACCGAAAGAAGAACGGGTACACAAAAATGACAAATGTGGACGAATGCCAGAATATTTGATACACAGACAATTCGCTACCTGTACCATTAATTTTCAAAATGATATGTTGAAAGACTGTATAAATTGAAACATATATAAATTAAGAAAATAATTTACAAATAACAATACCAATTATAAAAGGTAGTGAATCGTCTGAAAAGTGGTAGCGAGTCATCTGAAAATTGACGGTAGCGAATTGTCTGGGTAGCGAATTGTCTGGTTCCTATTGAAAAAAAAATGAGAGAGAATTAAATCTAATGATGTTGGTTTAAACAGCAAAAGTCTAGTAAAATACTTGGTTGGTTGAGTAATGATGTCACTATACAAAAAATAAATACCTCCCAGTTTCAGCATTATGTGTTACGCGATAAAAACTGAGTACATCGAACCCAAAAATTCACTCCCCTTATTATTACTATTTTTAGGAATAGGAGAGTCGCATCCAGTTTATTAAGCACTTTATGCATTTCGTACCTTGAGTTTGCTCTTCGTATTTTAGCAAAATCGAATGAAGTTGATCTTTAGTTTTGAGTAGGATATTTGTTATTTAATTTAATTATGTAATTAGATTGTCAAACAAGTATAAGCTATAACTGCTTATTTCAACAAAAAGGCAATGTGTGTTTGCGAGTGCAAGTCTAAGGGGTCTTCTAAAGATATTTATTTTAAAACGTGATTTGTTTAATTATGTTCAATTATTTGAAGTTAACTACGACTACAGATTACTTCAGTAAAAAATTCTTTTTAACACAGCAAGGGACTGCATGGAAATATCGCCCGATATTACTTCAACGAAGTCTCAAACTCAAGTGATTTCCTTTTTCAAATATGACTGAATTACTGATGATTTTTTTTATTTTCAATAGTTAACGTGCGAATTACATTACACTCATGTGCAGTGCTTTGAATGTAAGCAGTAATCGGAAGAAGATCTGCATTTCAAACCATTGAAAATTAGAAAAAGCGGAATAAACTTGAATATTAATATTAATTAAGATAACATGCGTGAAAACCATGCTTCAAAACCTCACAAAAGGCCTGTTAAACATTATTTTTTCTACAATATATACGATGAAAATACATTATCTATTTAAATATATCGTCTTCATTTATACAAGCTATTTTCATTAAATAATAAAAATCAGATCTACATACCTTGGTTGAACCGAACAATGTTTCCACGCTATAAAAAAACGCGCGAAAATATACGTCATCAAATCACATGACTTTTATTCAATCTTCAGACTTCACACTTCATACTTCACACTTCATACTTTACGCTTCAGACTTCACACTTCAGACTTGACACTTCAGACTTCATACTTCAGACTTCATATTTCATACTTGGAAGTTTGAACTGTGAAGTCCCCACCGGTCTTTCGTACTTGAACCCCCAAATGCTGATTGTATTACTACTGCTATTAAGCCTGGACTGAAGGAAATTATTTGTTGATTTAAATGCTGATTCAGATCTTGTGTAAATTTGGGATCATCTAATAACGGCGTGGCAAAGCCATTGTCCAGTTGTGTCAAACACCCAGTTGTTGTCACTCATTGTGTTGCCCACAGGCTAGAGCTTGTCGTTTTAAATGCTGCAAAAACATGTCCATATCTGGAGACTTTTGAATCGAGCCTTTTCCCCATGAACATTGTGAAAACACTAACAAGAAGTGTACCTAGGCAAGAAAACTTCGTCAGCCAGATGAGAATTGTAATAAGTGAACCTAATGAGGAGGATTTGGATCCTAGTTTTTCTGTGCTCCATTGGCTCGAAAATGGAAAAGGAAGTAGACATCTGACAAACAAACAAAGACAACCTAAGGAAACTGTGTCTGAGCCATCTATTAGCCAGGGTTCAAGTGTCAGTGATACTGAAAAGCTTGCTCATGAAATTTTTGATACACTGAGTGATCAGTAGAAGTCATTCTTTAAGGAAAATGTGTCAAAAGACCAGTGCAGTATTCAGAAAATATTATTGTACCAGGGTAGAAATTCTAGTCAGTCTCTAGTCTGAGATATTATTGTTGTTGTTGTTTTTTGGGGGGCACGAAAGTCATTAACTGTGTTTGAGTATTTGCAGGAATCATGTCAAAATAAAAGTTCAACATAAGTTTATTTTTGTATTATCTATATGGTATGAACTGATACTGTTACAACTTACCCTTTTCTTTTTCTAACTTCAAAGTACGGGCAACTGGTCCTTTCGTACGGACAAGTCGATTTGTGGCCCCCACTTGTCCGTGGACAAGCACTCTAACAATATTTCAGAACCCCTGAAAAGGGCACGTGTTTCGCCGCTGTGAGTCAAAACAAGACACTGCTCGTTTCTATCAATATAATTCACTTATAAATATACACGTCAAAACACAGGCTTCACATCCTGCAAGTAAAAACAGAACAATATTAAGCAATGAGAACGAATTCAGACCAAATATGATGTCTTCATTAAATAATAGCTAATCATGAGATCAAACAATTCTGGTGGTCATTACAAATAAAAATCTTGAGAATGATAAAAAAGAAAACAATAAACAATCATTTACAAGCACATTACATAAAAATACAATGTTTTCCTTCAATCGTCTTACTCACTCACACACGGATCTCTCACTGTGACTGTTATGCTGCAAATGTTAAAATAAAAAAGGGAGGAACATTCACATGAGATGATGTGATGATAACCATTACATGTACATTTATTTTATACATTCAGTTTGTTAAACCCGATAAACCAAAATAAACTGTACAAAACTAGACGCTCACTGAACGCGCTAGAAGACTGCGTGCGATAAAAAAAACCCCACAAACAAACATAAAAAAAAAAAAAAAAAAAAAAAAAAAAAAAAAACACACACATGAGAGGTGAATTATAAATCCTGTTCTTCTTTAGTAATAATATTTAAGCTGTTTATGAATAAAAGATATACCACCTTAAACATTTTGATAAGTGTGTGTGTGTTAAAAAAATCGTCATAAATGTTTGATGCTACAGAGCAAATCCAAGGGCCTTGCCATCTTTGCCGATATTAACCATTATTTCTAACAAATTAATATGCTGATTATTTACTGTATGGTACACCAACTAAACCACAACACGCAATCAATTGTCGTTGAAACTTGATACCTGCTGTTGAACATTGTGACATTTCCAGTCCTTGTAAAACGCTGTAGTGTGATCTATTAAAAAATCATCAGGAAGCAAAATAGCTCCAAACAAACTTTTATTTAGTTTAAACAAAGATAGATTAGACAACAATGGAAGATATTTAAAAACTTGGACCAATTAGAGTTCTTGGACACTGCATTTCTCCATGTAGCCATCTGTCTATATTTTAAGTTTCAAGTTCCTTTACAAAATTAAACAAGGGGAGATGACTAAAGATATACCAGGTTGAGTTACAGTTCTTGGCCATTGCAGTTCCCCTAGTCGCCATCTGTCTATATTTTAAGTTTCAAGACAATACCTTGAATAGTTTCCAAGTTTTGCTCCGGACAATAAAATCCAAATGGACCGACAGACCAACCAACCGACCGACCGACACAAGGTGACTCCTACACATTAGGCGGGGTTATAAAGACATGAATAATGAGTGTCACTTTTATACAAATGTTGGTTTTAAAGTGAAGTAAGTATATCCACCTTCTGAAGCTTGCTAAGACCCTAAGTCATGGAGACTTAGAGAAACCCCTGAAAAAAACAGAACTTCTATAATCCATAATTTGTTGAGGTCTGAGAGAGAGATCAATATCTATATATCTCCAATATCTATTCGTCAGAATTTTAAGCCATAAAATCTCCATTAAGATGTAGAAGTTATAGTCTACTTTCAAGTTTAAGTGTCATTGAGCTGACTTTAAATGTTCACATCCTAATCATTGGGTTTATTCATAAATCAGCCGAGACATGTTGCTCTAAGAAGTCATATGCATGACCTGAATAACCTTGCATGTACCCTGGATGGAGGCGAACAACAATTAAGATGCGACCCGACAAATATTCGAACCACAATCTTGTGATCCAGATTTATGCATCCTACTACTGGACAATCTAGAATCTTTTTGATGTCACATAACAACAGTAAAGTTTTTTTTTCACAATTGCAAATTAACTGATGTGTAATCATGGTCTTGATTGGATATCATATGGGTAGTTAGTTATTTACGTCATTCTTAAAAATGGTATGCCAACACAAGATTATATCATGAAAAAATAATTCCCATATTATCTTGCACAGTTAGCTTGGCTATACTATTTGAAACAATTAATTGGAACTGTATGTACTATCATATTTTTAATCAGATAGAGCTATAGCCCAAACCCAGTGAAGAATTTTAAAAATAAAAGGACATGAGGCATAAGATGCAAGCAAATTCTAAGCAAATGCCACCTTCCATTCCATATTTAGCCAATAAACAACAAACTTTTACCAGAAAAACAACATGTGTAAAAATATCTGTTGAAAATTGAATCTTTCATACAGATACTCAGTGTGGAATTCTAATATGTGAATAAAATGTAACAGTAAAATAAAATATAATAAATACAGTCTAGTGACTTCATAGTTACATGAATGGTCACGTGATTCTCAAAATGGCTCTTGATTGAAATGAAATTAGATCAACGGTTCATTGGGGGCTTAAAATTGCATTGATTGGATAAATGCTTGTGGTATATAGTGAAAATACCCATTGTGAGCCTCTCACTGAAATAAAAGTTAGCTAAATGACCAGTCACCAAGGCCGACCCCTGCTGTGCGAACATCCGCTGTCATACTTATCTCAGCTGTCACCTTGGCAACGTCATTGTGTCTGCTCTAATTTGAATCAGTCAAACGCTAGTTTGCATATCACAGACCTCAATTAATGTACTGATAGCGATTAGTATAAATTTAAGTCGCATTTATTGTGCATATTATAGTAAAATTAATAAACGAGGATCAAATCAAACTCAATCTTATATACTCTTTAGAACTGCTTTCAAAAAATCCTTACATTTATTTTATGATTTTATGGATGACTTTAGTGCTCTCTCTTTCCCTCCCTCTAACAGATTATACGGTGAACATAGAAAAAAATGGATAATAACAGACATGTCAATGTTAATAAATTTAATAGAACGTAACCAATTTATGTTTTTTTAATAGAGCCCAAAAATATAATGCAATACTGTATTGTGCAAAGAAAATAACAACCTTCTCAGTCACTTTCATTTTCATATTCAATCTTTTTTTAAATTATTTTTTATTTTTAATGAGATTTGATATAGCCTAAAAGTCCCCCAGCTGTACTAGAAATCGCAACCTAGCTTTGCAACCAGTACCATAAAATTCATATTAATGGTAATATAAATTATATAGAAGGATCTAGATATATTAGTTTAAAGGGCTGTGAGTTCGAGCCCCGGTTACCATCTCTGATTTTTGTCTGCGAGAAATATTTACGAAGGTTGTGAGTCTAGTACTGGTCCTTCCCAAGAACGATGGTTAGTTAACTGCGTAAGGTGCATTGAAATTGATTTTAGGGGCAAAAAGCATAAAAAATAAAGGAAAATATACGCTTATGTAAAATTTCAACCCCAAGCAATAGAACTATTTAGTCTAAGGCTTAGATTTTAATATATAAATCATATATCGAACTATAAAAAAGCTACCATATACCCCCTAGAATACATCTCCGTCATCCTATAATCATTTTTTCCGGGGGAGGATGCTCATACTCTCCTAACACGACAACTTTAGCTCCCAAGTTGAAAAATTCTGGATCCGGGCCTAGACTTATTGCATAACATGCATAGGTGCAAAGGAATTTAATAAATGAGTGAAATATTAGCTTTTTTTCTGGGTATGAGTGAATCTAGGCCGATCTGGAGCAGTATCCCATGTATTTCATATATATTGACCCCCCCCCCCCCTTTTCTGTCGAACCCCTTGAGTTGGGGGTGTATTAAAAATACCGAAATACACCGGAATAACGAAATTCACTTCTTATGCATAGCTATCTTATAGCATATCTTTAACCAATAACTTAAATCACACATTTGATTCAAATGATATTATATAATGTTTTAAAAAACTTGTTCTTACTAAGATACTGTGGCGAATATAATAGTTATTGATTAAATTATCGACCATTGAAAACGCGATTTACTAATGCAACGCACTACGACGTGGATGCTTGAAAGTCATGTAAACAATTAGAAGAGATGACTGCGCCATGCAGCTGTATAAACGGCCTTTGTGATTGGTTTTAAAAACGTGATGCGATCAATCACAGACAAGCATGCTGAATATGTCTATGGATCAATGAAATGACGTAATTTGACACACTCTAAAACGAACAATTTCAGCCGTAATATCCCATGGCCTGTAGATGATCTATCGATCTGCCGTGGGTATTCGACGAGGTTTTTAAGATACAAACCAACAAACGAATCGACAATTATCCTATCAGAATTCAAAAGCTTTTCTGACGTCTTCAAACAGGCCGGGTCTGTATCACGTGAGCACATAACAAGCAAAAATATCCGAATGAACAAAAATAACCGAAAAGGAACAGTTAGGTTAAACTGCAACAAATTACACACGGTTACATTTGATAAAACTTAAAATAGTTCAATGCAAATTAAAAGTGCCTCATTTTATATAATATACATGTTATATAGATAGGATATCGTAGCTTTCTGTTGTATTTCTTATAAATTAAGTTTTAGAATGTAATCTACACAGCACTACACTCGTTTTATACTTGATATTGATATTCAGTCATTGACACTTAAAACACGTATTCATAGCGTCATACACAGGGGGAAAATACTTTATTTTATACGTATGATTATGATGAAACAGTTTGTTGTTGTTGTTGTTTCTACGTGTCATGAAAATGAATCTATCAACCGGTGGGGAGATTAGGAAAGAACGTGTAATATAAAATATATATGTTCATAATTTCTGATAACATGATAAAAAATTCAAGTGGGTCTGGCGGGTAGTGTTTATCAAGTTGCATGTACCTGTGAAGTTTGGAGGTTATTGATAGCAAAGGAGCTTGGTGACTTATTATTATTATTTTATTTTTATTTTTTTATTTATTTAATTGTTTTTCTACATATTTTAACCCACAAAAACATAAAAAGCAAAAGTAAAGTAAAAATTTTCGATATTAAAATTATCATCTTACATCCGTTTCTCGGTATTCTATAAAGCCTCAAGGAGTGACACCCGCCATTGTTTTCGCAACGTTGTCACAGAGTAACATCCCTTTGAAAAACTGATCCAGCTTTATTCGTTCTTGGTTCCTGTTTCTATCGTGCGGCGCATTTTAACAACGGAAAATCACTCGCTGTTTTTGACATGCACGGGAAACCCATCCCCTAATCTTCCGATTGCTTTTTTTAAAACTGCCTTCGTGCCTGCATCCATCCTAATAGCTATACATATATATTCTTATACGAGCTTGATACTTTTAGACTTTTTAGGGTCTCTCCACATGTATAATTATCCTGCTTTTATATTCAATTATACGGTAACATTTCATGATAGTCTCGTATAATTTATCATAGATTATTGCTATTATTTCCATCATACCATTTTTTTAAGTTTTGCCTTTCATCCATTTCGGTTTGTTAAAGACTGTTGTTTTCTTTCTAACATCCAAACTCCCTGTTGCAGTCTGCACAGGCTACCAGCTTAGGTTCCCTCATTAAAAAAGGACGATATCATATGCACTTGTCATCAAGACTGATGTTGACACATTGTTTGAGAAAGGTGTGTAACTCTCCGTCCAAAATCTAAATAAAGACTGACATTCAGAAAAGGTCGGGATAAAGCAAAACTGGATAAAGCAATTACTGCATTCCATACAAGGGATGTTACTCTGCGACAACGTTGCGAACACAATGACGGGTGTCACTCCTTGAGGCTTTATAGAATACCGAGAAATGGATGTAAAATGATGAATTTTAATATCGAATATTTTTACTTTACTTTTGCTTTTTATGTTTTTGTGAGTGAAAATATGTAGAAAAGCAATTTAATTATAAATAAATAAATAAATAAATAAATAAATAAATAAATAACATTTAAAATAATAATAATAAGTCACCAGGCTCCTATGATTGATAGAAGCATATTCATAATATGGCTAAGGTTAATATCAGCTGTATTGGATCATTGACATTGACTTTCGGTCCTGTGATCTGTAAGTGGGTGTGTTGGATAGTGTTCATCTAGGTGAATACACATGTAAAGTTAGAAAGCTTTGGATGGGAGCACTTTCATTCTATGGCCAGGGTTAATATTAATTGATGGAACCATATTCATAATATGGCTAAGATTAATATTTGCTGTATTGTGTCATGGTGACCTTGACCTTTGATCCTGTGACCTCCAAGTTGGTCTGGTGGGTAGAGCTTATCAAGGTGCATGTATCTGTGAAGATTGGAAGCTGTAGGTAGAAGGACCTCCAAGTTATGGTCAAGATTAAAGTTTTGTGACAAACAAACAGACCAACAGACAGACCAAACACAATATGTCACCGATCAATCGATGCAGGAGCATAAAAATAGTAAATATGACTTCCTCTGGTTTTCTGCATATTGCCTGCATCAGCAAACTATTTACAATGTATGTTTTTCTTCTCAAACAGTTAACTGAGAAAAGGACGCCAGATCCGGCCAGATGTCCCTCTGACCAGTTCCTAGCCAAGCTACAAGATGGTACCTGGGATTGTCTGTTTTGTACGCTCTCGTGTCCGCCAGGTACTGAAGAAGAGACGCAATGCACAAGGGAGAGAGACCTGCAATGTCGGGAATGTCCAGATGGTACATTTAATGATGGATCGACTACAACATGCAAGAACTGTTCCGTTTGTCCACAAGTGGCCACAAACTGCTCATCTACAAACGACACAGTTTGTAAAAAATGTAGGTACTTTTAAAGAAAGTAGTAATATGTTCTTTTATTTACCCTTGGGTCTAAAAACCATCTGTTGGTCGTGTCTTAATGCACAGGTGGCGCCACATTATAGTAATAAAGATGGTTCTTTATAAATAAGATAAGATGTTCATTTCAAAGTTGTTTTCTTTTATTCCAAACATTATTCTTGATAAGACATTGTAATTCAATGTTTAAAATCTTAAACTGTGATCTTAATCAAGGCAGTGATACCCTGAAAAAGTATTAAATGAGGAAAATATACAATGGTATACCTTAATTTATGTTATGTGTCAGAAAAAGTATATGTTATTACAAGCAATGATTTACTAATTTCATTTCGGATTTAAGAATAAATAACTAATGGATCTATTTAATCAATGATATTTTAATAATCATATCCATGTGTGTTTTGTGACTTTCTCAAATGGTTCAGTATTCTTACTGAGTTAAAATCATGCTATATATAAACGACTTTATTGTTTGTATTTTTAATACCAGCTCCAAAATTATATCAATAACAGTACTTACCAATTCCCGCAGCAGTTATTTCGCCTTATCATTACAAGTCAAAGAAGCATAGCGTGACGTGATGAAGAATATCTGAATGATATTTTATTGCATTGAATATTGATAAACAATATCAACAATCTATGGAAAGATAGCAGCCGAGAATTCGGGTCACGAGACGCATGCTCTAACCCCTCGCTCAAATGAACTGTTTCATCATAATGTTGTTGTTGATGATGATGATGATGATGATGATGACGATACTGCTTTTATTTTTGTATTGAAGTTTGAGATTCACCAAACCTTCAGTTAGAGACATATGTTATCTATAACCATAGCACGCGGTAAAAATAAGAAATATGTAGACAATGAACAGTTAAAGTAAATCATACAATCGACCTTCTAAAAAATTTGATTTGTATGCTGACTTGGTTTGAGTGTCGACATATTTAGAAAGGTATAATTAATTTGGAAGTTTAATCTTAGGCAGGTTGGCGGTTAATGTATATTTACGTATACTATATATTACGAATGTATTCCCCTATTATTCAAGCTTGTTTTATTTTGTTTTTATCACTTTTGATGATTTAAAAAGTTGATATACTAAATGATATACAATATTTACAAGCGGAGAGAAAAGGATGATACGATTGTTTTGCTAATATAAGGGTTTGTATCTGGGAACTGTAATATGTCCACTCTATCAGTCAGAGTTTCATATAACCACTATACGGTATACACATTTTTTGTACTTGAAGTATATATTTTTCATTTAAATGTGTATATGCTGAAAGAAAAGTATTTCAATTATTCATTTATTTTTGTAGTGTAGCCAGAAAGAGACAGATTATTTGAAATAATTTAGTTAGATAGTGTAGATATGATCGACAACATGTAAGAGTGTGTCGCTACATTAATCATGACATTATAATCATCATTATAATGTATTTCAGACGCAGCCAATGAAGAAGAAAGTTATTCGCTGAGGATTGTTTCAATCGCTGCTGTTTTTGTTGCTACGAGTGTGTTAGTTATTGGCATTGTTGCAGGACTTACTTACTGGTACATGCGCAAGAGAAGGACGAATAAACCCATTTTACCCATAATAGTTCATGAATCACTTACAGAGGAAGCGGATGCTGTTAACCAATCCTGTATCCTGCCGCTCAGACATCTAATACCGTGGAACACAGCATATTAGAAAATGAAGATGGGGTCAAGAATCACGAAGTTACCGACTGTAAAGAAGATAAAGGCAGCGTGGTGACACAGTCATCGGTTAATGTGCCTCCAAACTCAAACAATAGTAACCCTTTAAGTACAAAAAATGTATTTTTACAACCGGTTAGCTATTCTGAGACTAATGACTTTAAACTTCCCTCTTTTGAACCGCTAGGATAAAAGCAAGTTGATTTGATATTAACTTTCCCATCGTATTTCAGTACTTTATAATTTGTTAATTAACTAATTTCCTTGAAAATACTACATTACTTTATGACATGACTTGTTCGCTCTTCACATTGATGTTCAATTACGGAAAGACTGAGGTGGGGGGAAACATGTTGAATAGATCGCATCTCCCTGATTTGCTCAATGTCGAAATCGGCAGTGTAGTCGTTTAATGACTGATTCTAAAATATACCTGGGTATGTTATCATACCATTTGTCTACGTCGTGGTCGTTTCAGCATAAGTTCGGCTTAGATATGGCTTGTGAATAATTAATCATTCAGGAGAGGAGTCTCAATATGAATTATCTTCGTAATAAAATCTGCATTTAACGCCTTTTTAACAAAAAATAGCTAATGCAGTTATAAACATTTGTATTTACTGAACAATGTTACTTTCATATTTATATTTCAAGCAAATGTCAGTGGTGCAAGTACATTTCCTCAAATGACTTATGTACTGTCGTTGGTATGTTAAATTCAAGCAAACAGAGATTTGTAAAAGGATTGAGAAAAATAAAAGTATTCACACATATTTGAAAGGTTTACTTTGATTCACATAATGTAACAACATTGCTGTTCTTGTTCCTGGCTACAGTCTAGCTTGTTTTTGGTATTATGTTGTGTTTCCGCATGAGAGTCTGGAGAAAGTAAACTGAAAACTGCATTTCTTTGCATTTGAAGAGAACGCCTTTTGCTATTATGTACATACCCTTCAATTCATTGCGCGTTGTTCCTTTGTCTTATACACGTCGTTACACGTGATTTCATATCACTGTGCATCATTTCTCTTAAGAAGAGATGTAATGAACCAGCATATGATACAAAGTGTCGTCATGGTTGGCATTTGTGCTGAAAACTCTGGATAAGAAGGGGCTGAGTTCTTTCTAATATGCCATTTTTAAGACCCATCGCATGGAATCTGAATCAAATAAGAGAACATGGTTCCGCATTGATTCAAGCAATTATAGCAGCTCATTAACAGATGATCAGTAAAAATCGAAATCGATTTTATGTAGAATACGTTATTCCCGAAGCAGGTGCTTGCAGTACCAGGTAACACCTTCTTCGCGAGTTTTGGGTAGCGAAGAGTAATTGTGATCAGTAATGTGAAGGCACATGAAAATAGAACTTCTACTTTTAGGTTTTATATTTAGAAAAAAAAAAAGTTTTATACCGTTCGTAACTCTATTGGTATAACATTGATAAGTTGTTTTTCTAAAATTTTTACCGGTATATTAAATAAACGAATCAATAATTGGGCGGAAAATAACGACATCATTAGCGATGCACAGTTTGGTTTTAGACGGGGTCGTTCAACTATTGACGCAATTTTTGTTTTAAATGCAGTTTTTTCAAATATACTCAGTGAAAACGGTAGACTTTCATGCGCTTTTATTGACTTTAGTAAAGCGTTTGATAGCATTTATCGAAACGGACTTTGGTATAAACTGTATGGTATGGGATTATCGGGTAAGCTGTTAAATGTTATACGGAATATGTATTCTAAGGTTAAATCTTGTATTAGGGGTTGTTCTCCATTTTCTGACTATTTTGAGTGTTCTATCGGCCTCAGGCAGGGTGAAATCGTTTCGCCGATACTTTTTTCTCTTTTCCTCGAGGACTTAGAATTGTGTTTAATGGATAAAATTGATGCAGGCCTTACATTTTACGATTTATCTCTGATTCTATTGTTATTTGCTGATGACATGGTTTTATTTGGGAAAACAGTTGCTGATCTTCAAAACAGTCTCAATCTCTTAAATACTTATTGTGATTCTTGGGGCCTTAAAGTCAATCCTGATAAGAGTAAAATAGTAGTATTTAGGAAGAGGGGAAAATTGCGGGTGGATGAAAAATGGACATATAATGACACTCCTATTCAAACTGTGGATAATTTTAATTATCTAGGTACAACATTTAATTATACTGGCAATTTCTCTATGAATCATGAAACTTTAGCAGGTAAAGGATTAAAAGCACTGAATAAGTTATTTACTAATACTAGAAATTTCCCATTAAAGCCTAAAACTATGTGTCAGTTGTTTGATGCATTTGTTAGTTCTATTTTATGTTACGCCTCTGAGGTGTGGGGTTTTTGTAAATCGAAAGTGATAGAAAGGATTCATCTAAAATTTTGCAAACAATTATTAAATGTTAAATCAAGCACGTGTAATATTGGGGTGTATGGAGAGTTGGGTAGATACCCACTTTTTTATTAATAGACAAGTACGTATAATTAAATATTGGGGTAAAATTCTATATTCAGATAATATAATAATTAGACATTTATATCAAATAATGGTTGAGAAAAGCAATTTGGGGATAAAAATTGGGCCAGCAATGTTAAAGCGCTTCTTGATTTTCATGTGTATGGTCAAATCCAGAAAACTTTAATATGGATAAATTTTAGGGCTATAAACATGTTTGTTCAGTCATGGCTTAGCGACATTAATTTAAGTAATGTTTTGTTGTCATATAAAACATTTAAGTTACATTTCCAATTTGAAGATTACCTAGAAAATTTACCTAAAAAATATAGAAATGTTTTATCAAGACTCCGTTTGTCATCTCATCCTCTTAGGATTGAATCTGGTCGTCATGGTAATAATAGAATAGATCGTAATTTGAGAATTTGTACACTTTGTAACTCTGGTGATATCGAAGATGAATTTCATTTTGTAATTAAGTGTAGTATCTATAGAGATTTACGTATCCAGTATATAAATAAATATTATTATAATAGACCTAGTTTTATAAAATATTGTCAGTTAATGCAATCATCTAATAAGACTGAGTTATTTAAATTGGGGAAATTTTTATACCAGGCATTTTCCAGGCGCAATTCTATGGTTAACAATATTTCATAATACTTATTTGGTAAGTGTAAAAGTATATATGATTACATGTACATGTTTGCCTATAATATTTAATGTCTATTTAAGTAAGCATATTTACTTTACTGTATTTACTTTGTTGATTAATTAACTGTGCAACATATTTTTTGGTGTTCCATGTGTTACATGGATCGAAGATGCTGGGTCCGTTGGAAAGCGTTTATCGTCACAGAAACTTCTAAAAACTGCATAATGTCTCGCGTATTTTGACACAGTTTTGTTAGCTCTAGAAGCCAAAATATGAGTTGCCATACGCTTAATGACGTGTTCACTATCGTCTATTTGTATGCCAGCCTCGACAAATTTACGCTTCAAACCAACATCTGCAAAAAAGACGCAGTGTCATCACCTTTTCTCATTATTTCAAGAAGCCCATGATTTATCTGCAGAGCCAACATCCTGAAAGATAATGGATATAAAGCAAAAATACCATTGTTTCCCAAACCTGGCACAATCGACTTATCGGGTAAATAACAGTAACATAACTTTTCAAACAACCATTACAGTCATATAACTCAGACCAAAATGGCGCGGATTTCCATTCAGGAATCACCATGGTTGCTTTACAGGCATCTGCACTTATTTTATGCAAAGCTTCTAATACCCTATTTGGTGGTGCAACTACCCAATTAACGTCCCCTGACCAAGACTGACTAAAACAATCTATTCCATCAGTCCCTGGTACCCACCATTTGGAATTAAACTTCTGACATTTGTTATTATAATGTGAAGCAAATCTGTCAACTGCATGAGGACCCCACTTAGTATCTAGCAACCAAAAATCATCGTCAGAAACAGACCAATCGTCTGAATCCAAACATCTGCTCAAATAGTCAGCTTGCTTATTAGATTCCCTAGGTATCCAAATAGGTGTATACTGTATTTTATGTTTTTTACAAATATCATAAATATTTACAGATATACAACGTAATTTGTCAATATTACTACCGGATTGTAAAATATAAACCACATTTCTATTGTCTGAAAAAATACTCAATGCGGCATTAACAAGAAAATGTGTGTTGGTTAGCAACACTCTATACACAACTTCTAACTCTCACCAGGTGGAGCTCTCTACTAACTCCTTTTCTACCAAAAAGCCTGTTACCACTGACCCATCTATTATGAGATAGTTATCTACGTTCACTTCCGGGAACATCAGATTGCCCACTTCCGGGGACTCTTATTAGACACCAACCATGTCCGAAGCCTTCGACAGTCTCACTTCCGGGAGCACTGTGCTGCTTCTTTTGTCTACTTCCGGAGGCCTCATGTGGCACAATTCCACATCTCGAACGTCAAAGCTCTTTGCTTGCTTACATAAAACCTCCCTACTACATTCAGACACAACATCCAACAAATTACCGCCATACCAAACAGCACTAGCATCAGTAAACATTTCGATACGTTTTGTATTGCATGAAACCATCTTCAATGGTCTACCATCATTGTTCAATGGTCTAGCATTACTTAACCAGAACATAATCTCGGCTAATGCCTGCGTTGACATTTCAACACAATAATTCCAGCTTGTCCTACTTTCAACACACTTATACAAATATCTGGTCTTAAGACTTACTAATTTCCCCAATACACTTTGTAAAGAAATTATCTGACCAATAATTTTCATTAAAAATCTGGCAGATACAACATCCACCTGATCTGAATAAATCTGATGCAAAAGAGACCTTAAAGACGCTTCTAAACGCGTTATTCTTACCTCTGAAACATACAACCTATTCATATTGTAATTCAATACTAAGCCGAGCCATACGACATATCTTTTAAGCTGCCAATAACATTTGTTATTAGCTAACAGAAAACCAAATTTAAACAGGCTTTCCTGAACTATCTCGCTTAACTGTAATGCACTTTTATAATCTACGTGCGCACCTATGCCATCATCTAAATATATACATTATAACTTTGTGACCTTGAGATCTCCAATATTTTATGGGGATTCGCATTGTTTTAGTGAATATGTGCCCTGCCGTAGCGATGCCGAAAGAAAGACAATTAAAAACGTAAAACTTCACTTATTCACCGAATCTCCAGCTAAACCCCAAATACGTTCGATGTTGTTCATATATACCAATATGATATGCACGTTTTAAATCAAAGGTGAACATATAACTACCATACTCAAACATCTGTTCTGCAATTTTTATATCTTCAAATTTTATTTTGAATACATGTACATATAAACATTTATTAAAATGTCTGCAATCCAAAACTAATCTAGGTTTACCTTCTTTATTATATGCTACTGTTAAAGGATTCACAACACAGGGTTTGTCAGCTATTTCTTAAACCACGCCTTTTTTTATCAAGCTCGCAATTTCATCTTGTACAAAAGACGGATTTTCTCTAGCGGACTTATTATTTCTAAGAACAATATTTTCCGGAATATCTTTCAATGGTAATTTATAACCATTTTCAACAACGTCTAAGATATGTTCGTTATCAGATACCGACCTCCAATAAGCAATACAACATTTCAATCTCCCTACAGGACTACATACTACAGCATCACTCGAAGCACTTTGTTGCATTGTATTCTCAGAACTAGTCTTATAGTGACCTTCATGCACTACAGTACTGCGACCATCTGTCATAAGATTCCCACTGTCACATTCATGTGAACTTAGCTTTTCACAGCTTCTATTTACATTAATTATCTCAACATTACCAATATTAACATTCTTACTTATCTTATTATTGGAAGGAGTGTTCTGCTGAAGATATTCCTGCTTCCAGTGCCCTGGTTTACCACACTGATAACAAAGCCCAGGTCGCTGCTTAGAGGTTGAAACGGCCCCATTTGCTGTTCCTGTCGGTACCGACGAATTCGCCCTCGCCCATACGGGTTGAAACGCTTCTGCTTTTTAGTGCACTCCGATTTTGCCTTCCGACTGGTCCTGGCCTCAGCTTTGTAAATCCTTATCTCGTCCTCGCTGTCGCTGGCGATGGGATTCGACTCGTATTCCGAAACGACCCGCCAGCCTAATTCGGGCGAATCTACCAGCTGAACTAATTTCTGTCGCCTCTTTAGCAGATATGTCGCTAAAACAGTCGAATAAGCACATGAGTTAAAGAAAACAAAATTCGTGTTTTGCATGAATAACCTATTTACCTACATAATACATCACTGAATGACCGATGCATTGTATAAACGAGGAGTAGTTTCTCCCACGTGGAAGTTTCAAAACCACGTGCTTAGAAAATTCTTGCGATAAACACGTGTTTCTCGATGTTTTTTTTTGTTTGTTTGTTGTTGTTTTTTTTTGATAAAAATAAATCAAATTAATTTAATAATTACCTTCAATCAATGATTCTTTAGCGGCCTGAATATTTTTCGTTTCCAAAGTTGTGTCGACTTGATTAAGTTTGGCAATGACCTTGGAATTTATCTTAAATTGCTCTTCATTGCTATTTCGCTTAAATTTAGGTGGGTCAGAGATAGAAGCAGACGTAAAATAATTCGAACTTATCTTGTTAAACATTCCTGTCATGCTGCTAAGAAACTCTTGGTTGTTTGCCCTGACCACTTGTTGAATCTTAGACTCCACCAGCCGCTCATCTTGACTTGAATCCATCTTGCTTGCCAAGATGAAAAGAACCGAACAGCACGGTGTCCTACGTAGAACTGACCACGTAGTACCCTAATACTAACTTCACTTTATTGGACAATATCGCTCACGTGACATTCACGCTACAGTGACCCGCACTACCCGAGTTTACGACACACATTGCTAAGACATATTTTCTGTGCTATACTTCGTATCGCACAGAACTTACATTTATATGCTGAGCGCCAAGCAAGGGAGCTATACCAGTATCATATTTTACGACTTTTGTATGTCGTGGCCGGAGAAAGCATTATCCGTATCGTGTGGACAAAAGCCAGTGATACTGATGCTGGACCATCCAAACAATCCAACATATATACCCTAATAGTCTAAACACGCAAGCACGGGTAAATAGAATGTTAGTTTTACCCAATATGCCATTAAATAGAGGCATTATAAAATACCACATTGGATATCTTGAAAGAGGTTCCTTAAAGATTTATTTTATCTAATAAGTTAAATGCATTCTGATAGCCCTCCAGTGTTTACATAAGACCCAAGCAGGGATCCATTTACTAGTGTTTCTAAGGTATCCATTTATTATTTCAACAAAATAATTAGGAATGATTCAAATTCCTCATGCTTATTTTGTGATGTCAAATATTATAAAATGTTTTAAGTGTGAGAAAAGCCTCAAACTACATGCATCCAATGTGTCATAAAATAAACACATCTTGGCCCTACGGGCCTCGATGTGTCATTTGAATGTTTTCGGCCTCTCTCCCTTACGTACTGTAAGTTCATGGTGCAAAATGTCAGCGATACAAACGGCTGAACATTATTCTGACAGCTACGATAATGGATAAAAGGCCGAAACATACCGAGATCTGTAGAGCCGAGATGTATAACTGTTTCTATGAAATATTTGATAGTTTGAGGCGCTTCTCACTTTTTCATAGGTATAATATTTGAAATCACAAAATAAGCATGAATTGGAGGCATTCATGTTTTCCTTTATTTAAGTTATAGACAATACCCAAGAAATCCATGGAACTGAAACTCTTCAAATTTTCTTTATGTTATAGAACTTCGCCTATTCCAATCTTACTACTTTTCTGGAAATATTAATATTTCATGGTGTTCCCATATACAAAATTCTGTCAAAATTGGAAGGGAGAAGTGTCGGACCGAAAACATCTTCAAGTATATGACTTTGTCATCCTTTAATCCTTTAAATTTTAAAGTAATTTACAAGCATTATGATAGCTATACACATTTTCTATATGAATAATCTTTTATTCAAATTTAATGATATCATGTATAAGATATCAAGTGTAAAGCTTATAAAAGAACGTGATACCTATTTCATAATATTAAAGTATATATGTGTAGCATTGTGTTGCTTTATAGTTCAGCAATTTAAATGATATCAAATGCTAATATAACCTTTCAAGTTGAATGTGTCAAGGCATTCACTCCACAATTAATACAGATTTCCATAATCTTAATATTTCATAATTTTGATAACTAAATATGACCGATATACATGAATAAAATAAAAATGGTATAAACCTGATTTTCATCTATGTATTAATTCAATAATTCCTCTATTGACTTGCAAAAATTGGTACTAAATATAAAGAAATGATATTCCTATTTTGTTTATATTTTCTTATAACATGGTATTTGACAAAAGTGTCATAGTGTTGTTTGATATATTTCAGAGTTTGACGATGAAACAAACAATATTTGGTTAATGATCGCTGCGGGTGTCGCTGCTGATTGTGTGTTTGTAATCGTCATCATCGTAACACTTTTATGGTGGTGTAGGCACCGAAGGAATAAGAATAACCTGACTTCTCACACAGTCGAAATGACATTTGCATCACACACACATGAAGAAAACGATGTTAACACGTCTTTGCTGATTGGAGAACAGTGTGTTAAGACCCAGACTTCAACTATTATAGAAGCACACAACACATCAGGAGAGGCAATAGAAGATACGAATAAAGAACTGGACGATGGGGAAGAAGATAACGGTTCTGAAATAAATTATTCATCTCATCAAGTGTCTTCCGAACCAAAGAGCAACCAGTCTTCCGATTTCTTTAAAACCGTCTTACAAAATATGGCAAGTAATAATCCAACAACAGCTTCCCAGTTGGGGTGACTCTGAAATAACAAATTGATGAGTTAAAGTGATCAAACGTTTTTGTTATTCTTTTGTTGTTTTTATATACATTCTTTCTCTTTCCTTTTTAGACTCAAGGATAACCGGATTACTATATAGTGTACTATCTATACAGAAAACGTGTAGCGATAGAAAAACAATCTTATATTCACGAATATGTCCTAGGCTCACACACTTTATCATAAGTATACTGAAAATAAACAATTATAAACTGGAAAGATAAAACCATTAGACAAAGACAGGTAGGGGCCCTGTTAACCCAATCCCAATTGTTGCCAAATGTCTACCTTTTAAAAAGAGATAGTACGGACTACTGAGTGTTTAATTTCAGACAAAAATTACGTTTCAAGAGACATCTGAACAAGGCCTGAACCACTGGACCCAGAGAGGGGTAAAACAGTGAGCGATATTGGCCAAGTATAAAAGGTATGAAGACAAAGTATGTGTTTCTTCCTGAACAAGACTATCAATGTATTGAACCGATGTTTACTTAATATACCAGGACTGTCTCCTGAAGTGTCCGTCTGGGTGGTTGATTAAAACATTTATTTATCTTGGCTCTAAAGAACATCTTGCTAATTTTGAAGTTGTCTTACTGCGATATCACAAAGCACAATGAATAATGCAATATCTTATAGCATTATCAGGACACCTGGCTGACCAGAAGAACTCTTACCATATTTCACGGTCTGTGGCGACCGGGGATGACAAGAAGACACGACCCGTCGGTTGAGGGGCGAACGTCGTAACTACCGGACCACCGTGACCGGTACTTAAATTAAAGGAATAATTATTATTGTTATGTAGCACAAACTACTATAACATGTTAATGAAACAGCTTAAATGAGGGATGCGAAAACCAAGGAGATCAACGATTTGTCGTGGTCAGTTAGTAGTTTTTGTTGACAGCAGATGCAAAAGTTCAATTCCAGTTGGGGAAAACTTCTGATGCTTTAAAGGAATTGTCAATATGGTAATTCATTAGTAGTACACACAAATTGAGGGATGAAAGCGAAACTAGGCTAAGTTCTTATGCTTATATAGACATATGCACTTAGCCTAGTATCGCTTTCACCCCTCAAAATCAATACATTATTTATTTTTATTTAAAGGGGAACTAACTCTACGACGAATGTAGGAAGGTAAATGCTTACCCTCTTACCTCTTTAAATGTAACGCTTGCCAAAAATACGCATACGTATCTTTTTTTAAAGTGACCATATTTTGATATGTGATGATGATGTTTCTACAGTTGATGGCGAAATTCGGTTTAAAAGAATGTTTTACAACGAAGAACATATTACTGGTGATCATATATTGTAGTCAACTAAGTAGAACAATTCTTGTGTTAAAAAAGACAGGATTATGTTTAAAAAAACAACTTCAGTTTGTATCTTGCGTGGTGTACCTTTTACAACGATTGCTGTATAGTGGCCAAACAGAAAGTAAAGCGGGAGATATTTTAGCTTGTCTGTTTTCGAAGGAAAAAAGGAGCTATTGTTACAACTCCGGCGATCGCGTTGTCGTCGTCGTCGGAATCTAAAAGTTGGCCATAGCTTCTCGACTATTCAACATACAACTTTCATTTTTGATATGCATATTTATCTGTTATAGCTCCCTCGCTTGACATTCAGCATATATCAGAATAATTTGACTGGGTGTGGTATCATGACACATGTCTACGGCGTCATATTACAGTTTGCAACACTAAATCTGTCTCAAGTAGACATAATCCCCAAATGACTGAAATACTGTCGGTGGGACGTTAAACCCCACAAACAAACACACATATTTATCTTGACAAGGCCTATCAAGATATATGCAAATATTTCATCTATTGACCTTTGATCTATTTTTTGCTATACGTTTTGAAAACATTAAAATGCCTGTCATTTCAGAACCCTTACCAACAGGGCACTGATATTTCACAAGTGAATTCCTTGTGGTAAGACTTTTCCATTAATGTTACAATTTAGGACTTTTGATCTTGACCTTTGAACTTTAACCTATTTTTGAAATGTCTAACAAAAAACCTTAACGTTAGTCATACATTCTTTACTATTTGACATAAAACATTTATTTATGGTATGCTTATTCATTTTCTCAAAACCTATCCAGACATATGCAAATAGTTTGTCTATTGACCTTGACCTTTGGCCAATTTTTGCTGTAACTTTTTGAAAATTTTAAATGCTTGTCATTTCAGAACCCCGTTACAGGGCACTGATTTTTCACATTTGGCAAGTCCTTTCCATCATTATTGCACTTTTGGACTTTTGACCTTGCCATTTGACCTATTTTTGAAATGTTTAACAAAAACCTAAACGTTGGCCATAACTTTTTTACCATTTGAAATCCAACTTTTTTTTATTTTTGGTATGCATATTCATCTTGACAAGAGCTATTTAAATATACCTCAATATTTCATCTATCGACCTTGACCCATATTTTGCCATAACTTTGGACAAGTTTTAAAATCTATATTTATATGTCATTTTTCAATGATATTTTTTAAAAATTTTATTATAATTTATCATCATATGAACCTGTGCAGGTGTGATTTCGGTCATGATCACTAACAGATAAAAATTAAAAAAAAATGTCTTCAAATTTTACGGTTTTGTGTTGATTATCGAAAACACAATAGATTATTCATTGCAATTTTTGTCTACAAATTTTACATCTTTGTGTTGTATACAATCTATTCCATGTATAGTTCAAGGCCATCTTTCAATATCAAGGGTCAAATTTAAAGGGTATGGTACTTCATCTTTGCATTTAAAGGCGTACAGTTTTAGTTGTGATTTTCAGTCAACTTTTTCAAATGTTAAACAAAAATATTAAACGTTAGCAAAAACAGATGAGCGTTGGCACGCGCATGCGGTGCTCTTGTTTCTCTTTGTCCGACTCCGGTTTTGCAATAAAATAAAGTTCATGACCCTTTTTCTTTAGAAACCTTAGACTTTATATTGTTATAAATATTTTACTTATAAAAAAAAACAGTTTTTCCAGTTATTCACTATTTTACTAGTTATACAATATATCTTCTAAATCCGGCATGTGTTGATTTGATGCCGTAATCATCGCTATATTTGTTCAATTTTTTATTTATGATCGATGTGAACAGTTTCCCAAGGCAGCTGTGCATGGAAATAGTTCTATAGCTTTCGGGATTGTCCCGATTCCTTTTATTTTTTTTTTATATCATTTAATGCCAATCAACCCTACTACCATTGGCTTCACAAATATTTTGAAATATCTCTGTATGTACAATTATCCCGATAATGTCAACACGAATCAATATTTTACATCAAAACATGCGGTTATGGGGCTTTTGTAACGGTATTGATTAGTTGATCTTCAGTACACCACTGCGTCCTTGAAAATCATACAGAACAAAATAACAATCACGTCTCTACGCGGACAGGTATGATTATGTATTCTTATACCCATGTAGTCTTGTACCCATATCACAACAACCTTTTGTAAACCTCTTGAGTATGCTATTTTACTGTTAAACATTCAACAGTTAGGAGGGCTTGATTCAATATCGAGATTACAATTATGGAACGGTGTTCCATGACTGTGAAACCAAGTGAATCGGAACATTGTTTCTGTACTTCACTTGTAGAAGGCGGTTTGGTTAGAATTACGGTAAGGACCGGTTTTAATTCTTAAGATATACGTATCTCTGTGAAGTGTCAAGGTCATATGTCTAATTCATAGTGCATGAGTAATGCTTGAAAAACAAGTACGAAATTAAACAAAGACCAGTAACTCCAAATAAACGTGCAGGGTTATGTTTCTTAAGCACTGCACTTCTCCTCCATGAGATCTATCCACCTATGAAGTTCCAATTTAATAGCTTTGATACATTCTGAGTTATGCTCCAGACAAAAAGTGTGACGGACAGACAGACAGACAACTCCGACAAAAACAATATGTCTCCCCCATATAAATAGGGAGGGGGGCGCATAACAAAGAGAATGTACACACTTTTAAATCATATGCTTAAATGTTAATGTTTCACAATTATACTTAACTAAGACACAACTAAAAGTCATCAATTTACTATTAAGTAAACGTCATGAACTAGTGTCAGTATTGGTAAGTTTCTGACAAAATTAACTATGAACAGATTTTGACTGGTTAAAAAACTTAACAATATTTTAGCTGGATTGTGACTATTATGATGTTCATATCCCAACATTGTTTATATGTAATATTTTGTGAATTAAGTGTTAGTCTATCCACACTCAATTTGAAAATGGACCTTTGTTTTCCTTGGTTTACCTGGCGTTATTTATAGTCGCGTGAGATCTCTTCTGTAGGCCGATCGAATTATGTACTAAAGTCTACACGCTGCGCGGTGACAATCAAAGCGGATTGTGTGCAAACATATATACAACTGTAATTTCTGACGTAGAAAAATGCAAAAATCGAGTTTACTCAGGCTTCTGTTGTATTTTCTTGCGAAGTTTAAGATAATAAGCGCAAGTGTAAGTATATTTACTTTGTATTTATTATATATCTTATATTGTATTGTATTATTATATAACTTAGTCTTGACTTTAAATACATGTAACATAACATGCGGAAATAACTTACAGATATGTTACTTTCGGTTATTCATAGAATATTTACAGAATCACTTGCTTAACAGAACATTTAACCACAAGTGCATGTGTTATATCAGATACACAGTTGAAGACTTATGGAAGTCATCATTTTTATTTCTTAAATTATGTTTTAGAATATTTACTTATCATTTAAAGGTGTAAATGTTCTGAACAGCACAATCAGAATCGATCGATCTATTTCAGCTTAGTGAAAATGTGTTGTCTTTAATTATTTTCTTGCAAACGTATATACTTATGGAACAACAACAAAAAAAAATTCTTAAACAATTTTATGATCTACGCATGATGTACGTTGCCACAGTTTGACAAGCAGTTCATTCTCAGAACTGATGCTTCAGGTGTGGGTCTTGGAGCTGTTTTGTTGCAGGAATCAGATGGAGAGGAGTTGCCAGTTATATATGCAAGTAAGAACTGCTGGATAGAGAGAAAAACTATTCAGTAATAGAGAAAGAGTCAGTGTCAGATATCGATGGGAGCTACGGAGGATACCTGGTCCAGTCTAGAGTATTCTGACCAAATTTCATTACGGAGCTTGTGTGAGTAAAATTTTATTTTGTATTTCATTTTTGCAGGTAGATATGAATCTTAGATTTTATTTTAAACATTTATTTTGTAGATTGTTGTATTGTTTCTTCTCAGGGAAACAAGTGTACAATCATATTTGATTTTTGGTAGTTTTCGAAGTTTTGGTTCTATAGGCCAAGGAATCTAAGTACATAGCTCTGCATTATTATGTATATTTGATGTAATTTTTAGAATAATAATGTAAGTTTATAGGTATGTCCTTAAATTTGAATATACAGGGAAGTATTTGTCCAACAGTATTTTTTTTGGAATTTAGAAACGTGGAGTTGTATGGAATATCTGTCTGGTATATAATTGCTAACGAGGACGGTTCTGTTTTTAATGCACTGATGTAATTATGAAATGTGGATATGTATGGTATATCTGTTTGGTATATAATTGCGAACAACAAGGGCAGTTATCTGCGTTAATGCGCTTATGTAAAACCATAATATTGTTGTATGGTATAAAATGCACCTATGTATTACCAAAGATTTGTTATTTGGTATGAGAGTGGTATTATGAAGTAAAACAGTGTCTGCACATTATATTTGATGTGATAAGAAAATAAGAGCTATTTATTGTTTGTAGCCGTATTTAGTTGGGGTATGGAGCCTATGTAAGCCGGAAGGTTACAGTCGTTACGGGACCCCATTGGTAGACTACGTCACAAGGACGGGAGAATCTACGTAAGCGTCATATGGACGACAGGGTGTCTACGGTGGACTAAGTGGATCACATATACTGAAGGGACAGCGACGACAGGAAGTTAGTGTTCATCGATAAGAGCACGTGTTATAGTGTATGAGTACTGTGAATTTAGGTATCATTTTGTGAATGTGGCACATTGAAGTGCGTTTGTATCGGTAAGCCATTATGTAGTTAATATGCGGGCTTAAAGTGAAAACAGAACATTCAGTGCATTTATTATTTTATTATTGTACGAACAGATAAAGAGACAGTTAGCCGGCAGTTTTTTTTTTTTCATATTCTTTAATTCTTTTTCTAATATTCTCATTGTTTATATTTTATATTAAATATAATTTTAAAGAAAGTTGTTTGGTATTTATTCTACCTTAGAGAGTTGTCCGCCCTTGGTCATTTTGTTACTGTGGCAAGGTGTACTTGAATGTTCAAAAGAAAGTGGGTAAAGGTGTGCTCTTGGTCATATCTGGGAGTATAAACGTTTGCTATTCTCGTAAAAGGGGGCACGGTTTTCATAAATTATGAACAGATAATATACTGAAAATCAAAACAGATTGATAAAGATAAAACCAAAAGGCTTCTTTCATATACAAAATAGCATATTATAGATTTGTGACTATAAAAATGCACCATTTGTAAATCAGGGCACTTGACTATTGCAAATGGGTGTATGACAAAGTTAGACTCTCGCTTCACAAATAATAGTGGGGCTAAAATGACGATTGTGAGTGTCTCAAGTGAAAGAGGTTTGACGGACTGCAGCTTAATAAACATCCCGTCATTTTTCCTGAGCGCTTCTGCATGGCCGGGCTGTGGTAACTATGCAGCGCACTGTAAGAATGTGGCCATATCGCGTGATACATATATATGGCGTCATTCTAAACTATCACAAACAGCATAATTTGGCTCGATTCGAAGAAGATAACTGCTTTAAGCATTTTATTTCTTCACAAATTTGAAGTATTAGTTATCGTTTATATTATAAATCGTATGGAATTTATCGCAAGCGACGCGAATAAAATTCGTAAAATTTAAAACATAAACGAAAATATATTTACAGTTTGTCACGTACGCCACACATCTTTGCCTTTTACCTCGCGTTATGGAATAAACTCTAGTTTGGTTGACAGTACACGTGATGATTCAGAGTCAATATTACTGGGTTCATTTTATAAGGCTACATGGGAAACATGACGTCATCACCCACCGCCGAAACAAGCTCCGCCCATTTAGTCATAAGATCACGTAGGCAGCATACTCTCATATTTCCTTCATATGGAGACCTCATCGGTCTTTACCTCACGGATCATTTTATGCAATATATTTTGAAACAAACATTTCATCGGACAAACTGTAATAAGATAATAAGCGGAAATTAGTGCACTACACAAAAGTCCTAAAGATTCTTTTGTCAGATATACAGATGTATTCCCTAACATCCGGACCGGTCCCGGTGACCTAGTGGTTAGAACGTCCACCCCGAAATCGGAAGGTCATTGGTTCGATACCCGGCCGCAACATACCGCACTACCACTATATCTGTCTCATGTAGACATCGTCTTCAAATGACTGAACTACTGTCGGTGGAACGTTGAACCCAAAACCCAAACAAACATCCGCAAAAACATTACGAGCGATGTATTTTACGTGATAGCAAACAAAATTTCACGAACTCGGAAGGTTTTCCCGAAAAACTGTACATCTGACAAAAGAATCATTTTGGCCTGTATTTAGGGCACACTCTTCCGCTTGTATGTGCTATATACCATTAATATTGATATATAAATTTCTTACATTCAGTTTTTCCCTGGCCATCTGTTAACCTTTAATGGCATAAAATGGCGTTAAATAAAACAAATTAAATCAAATAAACCAAGTTTAACACACAAAAGGGAAAAAGAGGATAAAATTAAAAAGGACTCATTGCTGTCGTATGTTTATAGGTGTGGGTGTTGATTTTCAAAGGGGTGGGGGGAACTAGAATATAATGCAGAATGGAATAATTAATGTAAACTTTCAAATGCTGTGAATGATAAAAGTATTAATTATTGCGACCTGCCTGGAAGAATTAAACAAATTCAACAGGATTGACAAATAAATTGAAAAGAAAAACATAACAGATAACAAAGCTAAGATTTATGGTATGGTATTAACAAAATGCACAGGTTAAACTTGGGCTGTACGAACAGTCCGTCTCCCGTTATTGGTGTGGCAATATCAACAATGAATCGGATAGGAATGACGTCAAGAGCCCCACTTACTACTGCACACAGCTATGAAGTTGTCATAGCGAAGGGCCATATATTATGCTTTTCATGTGTATATTTTTGCAAGTTTACAGACAACAGCATCTTCCTTCCGATGTAAACGCCACACACATCACGAAGGCTAAATCAGCTTATTTTCAAATATAAATAATATGACCCGTATAGTTAAAATGGGGACACAAAACCAATTTCATTGCTTTGTTACACTTTTGTTACGTGTTTGCAAGGCTAGTCGAGGAAGATATATTCTTGAACAATACGAAGAACCCAATGTACGGAATACATACTGTTGTTTCATAACGGCACCAAATCCGACACAAAAGTCAGCTCGTTCTTTTCTAGCGCATTTGTATTAGACTTTTCTACCTCAGATACCTTTATGGGATATTGTTACAACAAATAACGACTGGTATCTGTATATCAACTATGACAAAAATATTACGAATCATGTTAAAAACAAACTAATCTTCGCACGAGAGATAACGTGATCAAAACATTAGAATAGGAAATATAGTTCTATTGTGTTTTTCATGTCAGAGACAATTTCAGTACGTTGTCATAGTATCAAATATTCGTTTTTGAATACGTTTGCTTGAATTTTATTATACTTGCTTTGCTGTGTTCAATCATTTGATATGTTTTTACAAAAAAGAGAGGTACTTCGGTTTTCAAAGTAGAGAAATGGATGCTTGAAGAGTGGGTAGTATAGTTGAAAGTGAGTGAGTGAGTGAGTGAGTGAGTGACATCACATACAATTAAAAACGTGCGTTGTCCTTTCTTTCCCGTATCTCATCTCGTCGCGTCCAGTTTTTGTGTCACCTTCTGTAACCAGAAATGACAGAGAGATCACTTCTCCGTCGTCTGTCCTACCGTCCGTCTGTCTGCCTGTAAGACTTTTTCCGTCAAACGTCTTTCAGCAGGTGACAATGTGTTCCAAGGAATACTTCTTGTACGAAGTTATATACTTTCGATTAAGGCGTTTAATTAAGCATGGTGTATTTAACCTTAAGTGTTAGTTCTTATCTGGCCAGTGCATGTATGACCTTTCTTCCCTTAAGTAATATTATCAATGAGTTTGGTGAAACTACATACTAATTAAGTCTTACCTCTATAATATTTCAATTTGTTTCAGTGCAACTTACATCAAAAAATTTCATTGCAGAATAAGAAAAAAAAAGGAGAATGCATAGACTATTAACAATGTACTCAACTATTCATATTTCAAAATTAACTAGAGGAGAACAAATAGTAATCAATTTACCATATAGATAAGATTTTTGAACAATACACGTCACAAACATTAAGCATTACCTTAAAACGCTTGTAATTAAAACATCGTTGTTTCTATGTATATATCTTAATATGCTATGTTACATTATATTAGACATCCGTGGCAGAGTAAGTCTTGTTCCCTGTGTCTTTGTATTTTTATTCCCAACAGCCTTTTGGGTCTATTCATATTTTGTTTTAAGTCATGTGACGTTTTCTACCCGTCTTGAAAATGTTTAGGTAACAGAAAAAAAAGGCAGAAGAAACTAGAGCTATATAGCAAGCCTTAAACCCCCATCTCCTAGCAGCCTCAATATACATGCTTAAATGGTTGTGAGCAGTCAGCATACATGGTATAAGATATTTTACAGAACTATGAGTATGCAGGGCAGAAATAACAAGCAATGTTCGCCATGCCCCCGAGTGGCCTTAGACCTGGGGTTAAAGGTCATTTGAAGGTCAATGTCACCTGCCGGGCTGCATACATCTGTGAACTTTGGAGGCTGTAGGTGGAATGATTTCCCCGTTATGGTCAAACAAATAAACCAATAGAAGACAAAACAAACAAACAAACAAAAATGTCCCCGAGCAATAAAAAGCATACAAAATCAATTGTTTCAAATACAATTGTAACATAATGTAAGAATTACTGCAAATTTAAAGAAAACGGCAATACAATTTGTGATAAATGATTTTAGATGCAGAAGTTACATTCTGAATAAATCCTAACAGTGGTGTATGAATAGATAGACATACACGCCTTGACTATTTGACTATTTGAGTTTACCGTCGCTTCGACACTATTTCAGTTATACAGCGACGTCCAGCTAATTACAAGAAGAGGAAGACCCCGAATGCCCGCAAGCCAGCTGGAAGGCTTCCTCACACGAAAATCCGAATGACCCTGCCGGGATTCGAACCCACGCGGTTAGGGGCTGAATGAGTGTTAAAATCATCGACTTTACCCTCTCGGCCACGGAAGCCCCTACAAGATTCGTTGTATATATATTCTATATATATGGTCACAAGTTCTGACTTGTATATCCATGCACTTAGTGCATCTGTGAAAGATAGGTGTGAATTTCTGCAATAGTGAAAAAGAGATAGACGCACACGATCTCTTCCCAATATTCTACATGTATATATAACAAACAAGAGCCCGAGGGCTCTAATCCGCTCACCTGAGTAAAGATAAAATGACCCACCATAAAGTTACAAAAGATAGGTTAAAGATCAAGGTAACAAGGTGTTTTTTAATGGTTAAAAAATTATCTAAATGTACAAAGCAATTCCTTTTTGTTGATATGTGATGTACATGTTAAGATGAGTGATTGTGCACAGTATCATTCAGATCTGATAAACAGTTACTAATATTAGCCTATGTTGAAGAAAGTAACCCCCTGGGCGGTGCCAATTTTGACTCCAGGGCCATTATTTGAACAAACTTGGTAGAGATCTACTAGGCAATGCTACATGCCAAATATCAAAGCTCCCAGCCATAAGGTTCCAGAGAAGAAAATTTTTCTAGATATATTCCTATATTAGCCTATGTTAAAGAAAGTGACCCCCAGGGCGGGACCAATTTTGACCCCAGGGCCATGATTTGAACAAACTTGGTAGAGATCTACTAGGCAATGCTACATGCCAAATATCTAAGCTCTTGGCCATATGGTTTCAGAGAAGAAGATTTTTCTTGATTTGTTCCAATATTAGCCTATGTTAAAGAAAGTGACCCCCAGGGCGGGGCCAATTTTGACCCCAGGGCCATGATTTGAACAATCTTGGTAGAGATACACTAGACAATGCTACATGCCAACTATCTTAGCTCTAGGCCATACGGTTTCGGAGAAGATGATTTTTCTAAGTTTTCCCTATATAAGCCTATGTAAATAAAGTGACCCCCGGGGCGGGGCAATTTTGACCCCAGGGCCATGATATGAACAATCTTGGTAGAGATCCACTAGACAATGCTAAATGCCAAATATCTAAGCTCTAGGCCATATGGTTTCAGAGAAGATTTTTCTTGATTTGTTCCAATATTAGCCTATGTTAAAGAAAGTGACCCCCAGGGCGGGGCCAATTTTGACCCCAGGGCCATGATTTGAACAATCTTGGTAGAGATACACTAGACAATGCTACATGCCAACTATCTTAGCTCTAGGCCATACGGTTTCGGAGAAGTGATTTTTCTGTTTTCCCTATATAAGCCTATGTAAATAAAGTGACCCCCGGGGCGGGGCAATTTTGACCCCAGGGCCATGATTTGAACAATCTTGGTAGAGACCTACTAGACAATGCTTCATGCCAAATATCTTAGCTCTAGGCCATACGGTTTCGGAGAAGAAGATTTTTCTAAGTTTTCCCTATATAAGCCTATGTAAATAAAGTGACCCCCAGGGCGGGGCCAATTTTGACCCCAGGGCCATAATTTGAACAAACTTGGTAGAGGACCATAAGATGATGCTACATACCAAATATCAAAGCTCTGTGCCTTTTGGTTTCAGAGACGAAGATTTTTAAAGATTGCATTTTTTTTGTCTATTTTTAGCTCCTGTGACCTAGTTTTTCAACAGACTGGAACCATTTGAACAAATATGAAAGAGGGTCACCCAAGGGTCATTTGTATAAAGTTTTATTGAAATCTGCTCAGTAGTTTAGGAGGAGAAGTCGTTTGAATTAAAATGTTGACGACGCACGACGGACGACGGACGCCGGACGGCGGACCATCACAAAAGCTCACCATGAGCACGTTGTGCTCAGGTGAGCTAAAAAAAATTTCAGTGGGGAATAACTCCTGCAATAATTGATTAATCGCAATGAAACTAGCAGATGCACAAGTTCCCATTGTTGGAAGGATTCCAGTAAAGTTTCATCAAAATTGTTGTAGAAGAAAAAGTATACATACAATTGTTACGGACGGACGCATTGGTGATGTTATCTGTTTTTGATTTTCCTTTGGTCTTTTGAAACCCCACGAGAGGAAATATAACCACAGAAATAATGAATGTACAAAACCAACCTCGAAAGGCTAATACTGACACAAACTCTTATCCCGTAATATTTCATTCATTTGTACAGACAGACGGACAATTTAATTCCAGTTTAACCCGTTAGCTTCATTGTGGAGGCGGGGGACAGACAGGAAGCAGCATATCTTATGCAAATATATGTGACAAAATAGTTTTCCTTACGATCAACGTAAAGTAATTAAGATTTTAGATATTCTAAAATAAAAGTACTTGAAAGGCGCCTACAGTCAACCCTGTGAATGTACGAGTATGAACTCCAAGCAACGGTATTTTCTATTATTATGTCCAATAAACGTTAAGATTCTTAAATACAATATACGAGCGACCTTTTTTATCGCATGAACTGCGAACTTTTTAATCATCTTCAATCCGCATTTATGCCTTTAATTTAAGATAAGATTGTTTCGTTTTGTTTGCTTTGTACAAACACAACGACCTACTTTGCGTTATTTTTAGATGTGTGTAAAGGAATGAAAATCAATATTCAACCACATTATGCGTAAGACGCGTCATACCACGGAAAACAATAGATTGTAAACACTTCATAAGTTTTTATCAAGAAATCATTTATTTTATTTTAATAATTGGAGTACGTTGTGAAGACTGAATGCATTTTGATAATCAATAAAACTCTATAAACGGTGAAATAAGAATATGCAACAAACAAGCACGTCAAGGTTTTTGTTTGTTTTTCTTGCAATGATTACAGCGATAAATGGAATTGTGAGTATATACACTTTATATTTACTGTTTTAACCATACGATAATATTTATTTTAGATGCATGTAATTAATAGATAGATACAAATATGGTATATTAGTAGGCTACTTGTGGGGTTTCATAAAGTTCCAACTTATTTGTATACCCCAGTGGGTTTTTTTTTGGAATTTAAAGCTTACGCTACATGTCCATGTAAAAAATAAAAACTGCAGGGTCCGGAAATATGATGCCCGAGTAGCCCGAGTCGGGAATATACCCGCCCGGACAAGCAGTTTTAAAAGGCTGACTTGTCCGTGGACAAGTAAAAACTTTCGCAGAAAATATGTGTCAATTAATTTTACGAAAACGAAAGTGAACCATTTTCTGATTACTAAAATAAAGGGAATTCCCTGACTGGTACTCGTTTTAAACCTCATTGTAATTTATTTCCCAATAATGCGATTTGATGTAGTATACCAGTCCAATTATCCATAGCAACAGCCAATCGCGCATTAGATAACATTTTTGGTACATTGCGCATTGTACATGTTTAGAAATGTAGATTTATTTTTCAAAATACTTCCTCCTCGACCAAAAACACTACTGTAAATGATGCGAATATTAACGGCGCGGCCGAGAAAAAGAGGAAATCAAAGACTGAATATGATAAAGCATATGATGCGAAAGGAATCGAGAATTTCTCGATTCTTGGCTGGTCGAATTCCCCTGGCTTGAAAACGAAGTCGGCGTATGTACATGTAAACTATGCAACGAGTTTCTATTATTAGCCAAAAGTAGTGGTTTATTTAAGGGTCAAGCTGTATTTAGAAGAGAAGCGTTGACAGCACATGAAACAAGAGGGCCATGATGGCCCTAAATCGCTCACCTGAGATAAATAGCCTTCGATGCCAAACATGCTAAACATACTGCTGTAGAAATAGAGATGCTGAGGCGTAAACAGTGAAATTTGAGGTTTTCAGAAATTTCTTAGAGTGCTAACAAAGCCAAATAAGCCATTTTTATCATTTCAAAAGGGGCATAACTCCTGTCCTAACGGGCAAATATCAGCCAAAATTCAAAATTTTATGACACTTAACATTGTCACAAATTTTAGAGATGATTGGTTAAGAAGGCCCTAGATCGCTCACCTGAGTACAGGGATACATATTAACCTGTACTAAACATGGCCAAGAAAAACAGAGTTCCTTATGTATCAAGTTTAAATAACAAACTTTAATTTAAATTACTTTAGTAAGTTAAGTTTTGGCACATGATCATTCCTGCAAAATTTGATCAATTTTTTTATAGCTATTTCAAAGAAGATGTCGTTTAAAGATATACATATAAGGCAAATTGACCACACCCCTGGCGGCCATGTTTTTTGGTGGATCCAAATAATTTTAGCAACTTTGGTAGATAGTCACCCAAGGATAATTCCTACAAAATTTTACCAAATTCTGTGCAGCTGTTTCAGAGGAGATGTCGTTTAAAGGTTTCACGTTATACATATAAGGCAAAGTAGCCCCGCCCCTGGCAGCCATGTTTTTTGGTGGATCCGAATAATTTTAGCAACTTTGGTAGATGGTCACCCAAGGATAACAAATTATTTTGGAAAATTTTTTGGTAAATAATTTTAGCAACTGTGGTAGATGGTCACGGAAGGATCATCCCTGCAAATTTGATCAAAGTCTGTGCAGCTGTTTCAGAGGAGATGTCATTTAAAGATTTCATTATATACATATTGGCAAATTAGGCCCGCCCCTGGCAGCCATGTTTTTTAGCGGATCCAAATACTTTTAGCAACTTTGGTAGATGGTCACCCAAGGATAAATCCTGCAAAATTTGATCATATTCTGTGCAGCTGTTTCAGAGGAGATGTCGTTTAAAGATTAATCTACATACATGTAAGGCAAATTAGCCCCGCCCTTGGCAGCCATGTTTTTTTGGCAGATCCAAATAATTTTAGCAATTTTGTTAGAAAGTCATGCAAGGATCATCCCTGTAAAATTTGATCAAATTCTGTGCAGCTGTTTCAGAGGAGATGTCGTTTAAAGATTTCACTGTATACATATGAGGCAAATTAGCCCGGCCCCTGGCAGCCATGTTTTATTGCAGAACCAAATAATTTTAGCAATTTTGTTAGAAAGTCATGCAAGGATCATCCCTGTAAAATTTGATCAAATTCTGTGCAGATGTTTCAGAGGAGATGTCGTTTAAAGATTTATCTACATACATGTAAGGCAAATTAGCCCCGCCCTTGGCAGCCATGTTTTTTGGCGGATCCAAATACTTTTAGCAACTTTGATAGATGTTCAACAAAGGATCATCCCTGCAAAATTTGATAAAATTCTGTGCAGTTGTTTCAGAGGAGATGTCGTTTAAAGGTTTCACTATATACATATATGGCAAATTAGCCCGGCCCCTGGCGGCCATGTTTTTTGGCGGATCCAAATAATCTTGGCAACTTTGGTAGATGTTCACCAAAGGATCATCCCTGCTAAATTTGATCAAATTCTGTGCAGTTGTTTCAGAGGAGATGTCGTTTAAAGGTTTCACTAAATACATGTAAGGCAAATTAGCCCCGCCCCTGGCAGCCATGTTTTTTGGCGGATCCAAATAATTTTAGTAACTTTGGGAGATGGTTACCCAAGGATAATTCCTGCAAAATCTTATCATATTCCGTGCAGCTGTTTCAGAGGAGATGTCGTTTAAAGGTTTCACTATATACATATATTGCAACTTAGCCCCGCCCCTGGCAGCCATGTTTTTTGGTGGATCCAAATAATTTTAGCAACTTTGGTAGATGGTCAGCCAAGGATAATTCCTGCAAAATTTTACCAAATTCTGTGAAGCTGTTTCAGAGGAGATGTCGTTTAAAGATTTCACTATATACATATTAGGCAAATTAGCTCCGCCACTGGTGGCCATGTTTCTTGGCAGATCCAAATAATTTTAGCAACTTTGGTAGATGGTCACACAAGGATCATCCTTGCAAAATTTGATAAAATTCTGTGCAGCTGTTTCAGAGGAGATGTCGTTTAAAGGTTTCACGTTATACATATAAGGCAAATTAGCCCCGCCCCTGGCAGCCATGTTTTATGGTGGATCCAAAGAATTTTAGCAAATTTGGTAGATGGTTACCCAAGGATAATTCCTGCAAAATTTGATCAAATTATGTGCAGCTGTTTCAGAGGAGATGTCGTTTAAAGATTTCACTATATACATATATGTCAAATTAGCCCCGCCCCTGGCGGCCATGTTTTTTGGCAGATCCAAATAATTTTAGCAGTTTTGGTAGATGGTCATCCAAGGATCATCCCTGCAAAATTTGATCAAATTCTGTGCTGCTGTTTCAGAGGAGATGTCGTTTAAAGGTTTCACGTTATATATATAAGGCAAATTAGTCCGGCCCCTTCCGGCCATGTTTTTTGGCGGATCCAAATTATTTTAGCAAATTTGGTAGATGGTCACACAAGGAAAATTCCTGCAAAATTTTATCATATTCCGAGCAGCTGTTTCAGAGGAGATGTCGTTTAAAGATTTCACTATATACATGTAAGGCAAATTAGCCCCGCCCCTGGCAGCCATGTTTCTTGGCCGATCCAAATAATTTTAGCAACTTTGGTAGATGGTCACCGAAGGATCATCCCTGCTAAATTTGATCATATTCTGTGCAGCTGTTTCAGAGGAGATGTCGTTTAAAGATTTCTCTATATACATATAAGGCAAATTTGCCCCGCCCATGGCAGCCATGTTTTTTGGCGGATCCAAATAATTTCAGCAACTTTGGTAAATGGTCACCCAAGGATACTTCCTGCAAAATTTGATCAAATTCTGTGCAGCTGTTTCAGAGGAGATGTCGTGTAAAGATTTCACTCTATACATATATAAGGCAAATTGCCCGCCCTGGCAGCCATGTTTTTTGGCGGATCCAAATAATTTAGCAACTTTGTAAAGTCATGCAAGGATCTCCTGTAAAATTTGATTAAATTCTGTGCAGCTGTTTCAGAGGAGATGTCGTTTAAAGATTTCACTATATACATATAAGGCAAATTAGCCCCGCCCCTGGAAGCCATGTTGTTTGGCGGATCCAAATAATTTTAGCAACTTAGGTAGATGGTTACCCAAGGATATTTCCTGCAAAATTTGATCATATTCTGTGCAGCTGTTTCAGAGGAGATGTCGTTTAAAGATTTCACTATAACATATAAGGCAAATTAGCCCCGCCCCTGGCAGCCATGTTTCTTGGCCGATCCAAATAATTTTAGCAACTTTGGTAGATGGTCACCGAAGGATCATCCCTGCAAAATTTGATCATATTCCGTGCAGCTGTTTCAGAGGAGACGTCGTTTAAATATTTCACTATATACATATAAGGCAAATTAACCCCGCCCCTGGCAGCCATGTTTTTGGCGGATCCAAATAATTTTAGCAATTTTGGTAAATGGTCACCCAAGAATAATTCCTGCAAAATTTGATTATATTCTGTGCAGCAGTTTTAGAGGAGATGTCGTTTAAAGATTTCACTATATACATATAAGGCAAATTAGCCCCGCCCCTGGCAGCCATGTTTTTTGGCGGATCCAAATAATTTTAGCAATTTTGGTAAATGGTCACCCAAGATCATTCCTGCAAAATTTGATTGAATTCTGTGCAGCTGTTTCAGAGGAGATGTCGTTTAAATATTTCACAATATACATATAAGGCAAATTAGCCCCGCCCCTGGCAACCATGTTTTTTGGCAGATCCAAATAATTTTAGCAATTTTGGTAGATGGTCATCCAAGGATCATCCCTGCAAAATTTGATCAAATTCTGTGCAGCTGTTTCAGAGGAGATGTCGTTTAAAGGTTTCACGTTATATATATAAGGCAAATTAGAACGGCCCCTTGCGGCCATGTTTTTTGGCGGATACAAATTATTTTAGTTAATTTTGTAGATGGTCACCCAAGGATAATTCCTGCAAAATTTAATTATATTCTGTGCAGCTGTTTCAGAGGAGATGTCGTTTAAAGATTTCACTATATACATGTAAGGCAAATTAGCCCCGCCCCTGGCAGCCATGTTTCTTGGCCGATCCAAATAATTTTAGCAACTTTGGTAGATGGTCACCGAAGGATAATCCCTGCTAAATTTGATCATATTCTGTGCAGCTGTTCCAGAGGAGATGTCGTTTAAAGATTTCTCTATATACATATAAGGCAAATTTGCCCTGCCCCTGGCAGCCATGTTTTTTGGCGGATCCAAATAATTTCGGCAAATTTGGTAGATGGTCACCAACGGATCATTCCTGCAAAATTTGATCAAATTCTGTGCAGCTGTTTCAGAGGAGATGTCGTGTAAATATTTCACTCTATACATATATGTCAAATTAGCCCGGCCCCTGGCAGCCATGTTTTTTGGCAGATCCAAATAATTTTAGCAACTTTGTTAGAACGTCATGCAAGGATCATCCCTGTAAAATTTGATCAAATTCTGTGCAGCTGTTTCACAGTAGATGTCGTTTATAGATTTCACTATATACATATAAGGCAAATTAGCCCCGCCCCTGGCAGCCATGTTGTTTGGCGGATCCAAATAATTTTAGCAACATAGGTAGATGGTTACCCAAGGATATTTCCTGCAAAATTTGATCATATTCTGTGCAGCTGTTTCAGAGGAGATGTCGTTTAAATATTTCACAATATACATATACGGCAAATTAGCCCCGCCCCTGGCAGCCATGTTTTTCGGCAGATCCAAATAATTTTAGCATCTTTGGTAGATGGTGACCCAAGGATCATCCCTGCAAAATTTGTTCGAATTCTGTGCAGCTGTTTCAAAGGAGATGTCGTTTAAAAATTTCACTATATAAATATAAGGCAAATTAACCCCGCCCCTGGCAGCCATGTTTTTTGGCGGATCCAAATAATTTCAGCAACTTTGGTAGAAGGTCACACAAGGAACATCTGTACCAAATTATTTTGAAATCTGGCCAGTAGTTTTGGAGGAGATGATGTTTAAACTTTTTAAATTATTTTTCTGTCCGTTGCCATGGCAACCATAGTTCTTTATGGATCAACTTTGTTTTAGCAACGGAAGGCAAGACGCTTGCTTCGTCGTAAACATAGATGCCCCGGACCGGACTTCGTGTGGCATGTCGATGGGTACGATAAAATTAAACGTTTTGGATTTGCTATTCATGGTGCAGTTGATGGGTTTAGTAGGAAGATTCTTTGGCTTGAAGTTGGTCAAAGTAACAATGATCCAAAGATAATATCTCGGTATTTTTTACAAACTGTAAAAAGGCAAGGATGCAAGGTTCCCACGATAGTGAGAAGCGATTTGGGAACTGAAATACTACTATTCGACAATTGCAAATATATTTCCGTTCTACTCACAATGATGATCATTTTGCAGAAAAAAGTTTCATCTTAGGAAAAAGTACATAGAATCAAAGAATATAATCTATGTGGAGCTTGTTAAGGCGTCAATGCCTTGACTTTTGGATAACATTTTTAAATGATCTACAAGAAACAAATGTTTTTAATGACGGGGATATTTTTCATAGGCAGTGTCTTATGTACTGTTTTACACCAGTTATAAGATCAGAATTAGTCAAGTTTGAAAATGAGTGGAATGTACATGACATATCAGGTGATAAATCGGATGGACCAAAGGGAAAGCCAGATATAATGTATACACTTCCGCAACTGTATAACGCTGAGAACTATAGTCATGTCGTAAACGAAGACGAAGTTAATGTCTGCATGCAGATGTATTCCAAATTAGGAAACCCAGGAGGATGCCTTCCAGAATTCTACAGATTATTCCAGCTTCTTTGCCCAACTGTGCCATCATCAGCAGAGGAAGCATTTGATTTATACATTGAACTCTTAAATCGACTCTCGGTATTATTTTAATTGACTATCTACCGATGTAATTATATTCCTTCTGACCTTTTTGCCCGACCTACATGCTGAAAAGTAATCGTTGAGATGCTTTATTCTGTATTTTCTTTGCCATTTTTTCTATACATAATGGTTCTAATCATCAATTCGACAGATATTTTCTCATTACTTTCGTGTTTATACAAACAGATTTTAGAACTTGTATAATATTTATCTGAAAGGTTCATGTTAAATGAAACACGTTGACTCTTGAATAGTTCGGGGCTATTATCAAGATTTTCTTTGTCATTTTTTTCTGGTATATGAAAACATATTTTAGATCTAATTTTAATTTCAGTTTCACGACATGGCTAATTGAAATAAAGAAGTTATTTGCATTTTTTTTCTTTAATCGGAATGCTAACAGATAGATGATAAGACAGCAGTCTATGGGAAATGATTTAAATTTCAAATGTTTTTAGCTGTGAACTTACAGCTTTAAACCAGTAATGTAGGTCCAACTGCCACTTTATTCTGCAAGTTAAAATTGTTCCTACAGTGTATCTTAGTTGGAATACGCGCTAGACCTGTTCTATAGTTGGTCTTCAACTATCTTGGAACTGTCTTTAACTATACAGGTAATTTCAACTAGAATTAGGAATATTCAATAGGAAAAGGTTTGTCATGTCTGTTTTATAATACCAAAGATTACAATTTAAAGCCTAGTACAATGTTAAATTTATTTGATTCATTTGCTAGTTCAACTTTACAACACAACGCTAAAGTCTGGGGTAATACAAAGTCAAAAAGTATAGAGACGTTACATTTAAAATGTTGTAAGTTAAAAGTTCAACTTGCTCAGCGTCCGTGTACGGGGAAGTGGGCAGATATCCAATATATATATTGTTCGTTACATGAAAATTCGTAAGAATATATCTAACATCTCATAATAGCTCATATTGATAAAGACTTTGTATTTATACATCATCTCTCTCTCTCTCTCTCTCTCTCTCTATATATATATATATATATATATATATATATATATATATATACCCAAGCAAAAAAAAGAAACTGTGCACTTGGGTTTTACTATTTGTTCCAGGTTATTCTAATAAAAACATTTACATATTTGGTACCAAAATCTGGAATATTTATTCCCCAACATGATGCAGTGTTTTCTGTCATAATCAAAGATAAACGCTGCTGTTGTTTCCATGTCAAACGCATTAGGGGTCAAAATTGAAATTCGCATTTTTTTCTTAAACGTCTTGATCATTTTTCTTCAGTTTCCGAAATTTCTTCAATACCGATTATGTCCACCTCTCCTATGAATCAAAGTTATGATTCTCGATCGCATCGACCTTACGTAACGTCGAATGACGTAAGTTGGAACGGCATTCCATTCTTGGACAAGGGCAAGAGTAAGGTCACGAATGTTCAAAAATGCGATTATCAATTTTGACCCCTAATGCAGTTTGCAAAATAAATAGTGAAGCATGGTATTTTGCAATTATTATATAATTATGTGTACCATTGCTAACAGAATGGAGGAGTATCTGGCGCTTTTGAACTAGAGAGAGAGAGAGAGGGGGGGATGCTAGTGTATGTATGGAAGCCTGTACAAATGATCAGTGACATGATTTTGGTATTTTTGTTGCAACTATGTACTATGTACACGTTGAAATGAATAAAGATCTGTTCTGTGCTGTTCAGTTCTGAAGATCGACCCGAGTTATATATATAACAATATTAATCTCGAGAACGGGTCTAACAGTGCGGTCTATATGAACATCAAATACCTGTCCTTGTGCACAGTAGACCTGATACAAAAGTCTCAATATGGTCGTTGATTTGTGTCCTTTGTAAATGAAGTAAGAATGGAAGCGAAAAACTTTATTTTTCCGAAGGAATTATAAATATTTCAATATCCATAACAAACAAGTACGAAAGTTTGACGGATTCGTCCCATCCTGTCTTTTATCTGCGGATGCTGTTCATATCTGAATTAAGCTTAGTTTAAAATTACTTATTTCACTTTGATCGGGAAATAAAATATTTAGTAATCTCTCTTGACAGTTCCTTGGTAGTATATATATAAAGCAAAGTTTAAAAGCGATATATTGGCAGGTAACTGGAAATACTATCAAAGCCTTGTTTTATTTAATTCATGCGTACTTATCTTTCAAGTATTTTAATTTTATGATCAGTTGTTTTAGCGGACAGTCATTTTGCCTTACTTGATTTTTCTAAAATAATAAAAGTAATTGTTCCTATATCCATAATTAGCAAATATAATCATAATTGCGCGAGGCTATTATATAGGTAAACCTCAATATATAAACATTTATGTTTTATGCCTTAGAAGTCTGATATTAGCAAATATGCAAAGGAGGTAAAATGAAAAGATAATTTATTTTATAAAGGTAAAACTTTACTTAATAATGATAAGTAATTTAAATATAAGCATAAAATATCACTATAATTTCATACTCAGTCATTAAACTAGATTATTCTGACACCGGGCCCAAAACCTCCAAAGTCCGGGGAGAATGATCAAACTACTCGTCTACCGGGACTGGCACAGTGACATGTTCGCACTAATACACTACGGTATACTACTACAACATGTTAGGAACCTTCCAGCTGGCTTGTTCTACCCAGCCGTGGGTTCAGTCACACAAAACAGGACCTAATATTCGCTCCTGTACTCCTGTTTCACCGCTGTGTAATGAACGTAAGCTGGGTACCAACTAGCTAATATTAACTTGAACGCAGCCCTGATTTTTGGCAAACTGTTTATCTTTACACTGCGCACCACTTTAAACCCGACACGTTTTAAATTCATTTACATGAATCACGGTGAGCACAAGTAAAGCATAGTACTCGCATTTGCCACACATCATAATTATTCAATTATTTACAAGAATTCAAGCGTGACTATTTATTGAATAAGCGCATAGTACAGACAGTAAACTAGGATTTGTCCAAAATATAGTCGCCTTATACAAAAATGTAACAAGTCGCCACAATGGCCTCAAATCGCTCATCTGAGTACCATCGCTCTCAAAGCAGCTGGCTTGTATATCATACTTAATATACATGTTTCTCAGGAACTTGACAGTTTTTCTTACCCATTTATAGCAATAGTATGAAAAAAAGTGTTCAAGAGATTAAAGTGTGGTCCTGCTGATTGAAAATGGACAAAAAGAAAGGTATATAGGAATATCATTAAATTGTTCCCTCATAGAGACTCATTTTGATGCCCTTAATAGCTTTCACATAAAGCCTGATCTGCAAAAAGCCCAACTTGAGCCCTTACCAATTTAAATTGTAAAATACTTATCCCCAGACCACGTAGGTCAAGCGAACAGCATAAAACCTGATCAGCCAGCAAGTTACTCACAGCAAAAAACCTGGTCAGCCTGTTAGTTGCTCACAGGCTGATCTGGTTTAAATTATGCTATTAAAATTGGTATTTTCATGGTGTTCTCTATGCGGGAAAGGGTTAATTACGATTACTACAAACTTATTACAAATTGTCTTCAATCATTCGTTTGATGTTGATTATCTCAAACCCTCCAAAATCCTTAAAGTGTTTGTGGCTTTGTGTAAAAATAGCCTAGTATCTCACAAGTATAACAATATACCTCCTGAAGATTCAATTGTATGAAACCGGTTGAGGACTAATACAACTTGTAAAAAGGGCTTGTCATTACTTATATTTGCTATATATATATATATATATATATATATATATATATATATATATATAATAAGCCATGTCCCTAGTGGTCATGTTTTAGTTACAAATCAGAAAAACTAGTGACATATAAAAAGCTGAACGAGAGAACATCTGTACCAATTTATTTTGAAATTAGGCCAGATACGTTTTGAAGAAGATGATTTTTATTGTTTTCATTTTATTTATTTCTGTTGCCATGGCAACCAGAGTTCTGAAACGATTAAGTAAATTTTAGCAACGTTCGTGCACAATGGCCCAAGGATCATCCCTGCCAAGTTTTATCAAATTCTGTCCAGGGGTTTCAGAGGAGATGTCATTTAAAGCAAATTGTTGACGACGGATGACGCACGACGGACGAATGGTGATCATAATAGCTCACATTGACTTCTTCACAAAGGAGTGATAGCACCGAAGCATCCCCTTGATTTTGAAGTCTTGCCTTGTTTTGTTTTATATTGTAATATTTTTGGAAAAGGTGGCGCTATTTTACGTGGCGTGACAGTGTCATTCCTAAATAGCCCTCTTAGGGGAACGGGTTTAAAAAAAGACGACCATTTAACCAATGGCTGACGCCGACTGCAGTTA
>CM037778.1:87460326-87510326 GCA_021229015.1 Solen grandis
GGCAACAGGGTTCATATGTTTGAAAGAGACATTCTTAGGTTTGTTCCAACCTTTAGTGAAACTAAAGTAATCAATACGTTTCATGGTAGCATTTGACATAAGAAGGGCATCTCAAAATTGGCTGGTGTGAAATCAAGCGTTTTTACAATCAATAGGTTTCATGTTTAATGTATGGTGGCTAAAGGTATTGTATTTTTCATTTTAAGTGGTCTAGTTAAACATATACAAAGAATAAAAATGTAAACTATACACCAAGCAGCCGATAACTGGCAATACAAGTGTCGATAAAATGCTATGTATTTTTATATTATCAATTTAATGATATTACGGGTTTATATGTCATATTTAAGAAATGTAAATAACACTGATGAATTCAGATTGAAAATCCGAAACTATTCGTTTTCAAATTCATGTGAAAAAGGTGGTGCCAGAAAATGTCAATGTTTTCTCTTCCGTATCTACAGCCAATCCGAAAACGGTATTATGAGTTATTTTTGTGAGTTCGTGACTGTATTTATTCAATTTCTTTAATAACTATGTTTGAACTATTTTTGTTGCATAGCCCAGGGACATATCATATTTTTCATACAACACTTTATGCTTTTTTCGGATATACCTATCTCAATATTAGAGTATGTTTGTAAGTTTGTAACGACATCGCTCGTGAAAAGGTAATTATACTGATATATAATACACGTCATTTATGATATAATTCATGCATTTATTATAACTATTCTTGGAAACTTCAATGAGCTCAAAGAAATAAACCACCTAATGTTTTGGGGAATTATATTTTCCTGGTGTTCTTATTTAAACTTATTTAAATTCACAAAAAAAAAAAAAAAAAAAACGCTGGCGTAAACACAAAACAGCCACTGTGTACGTTATGTTATTTAGAGCCTCGTTTTATATCAGTTTCGGCGACTCGTAAAATATCTTCCGTTAACGATGGCACCTCATGTTTGATCTTCTATATTCAAGATTTACTAATTTGCTTGGTCGGACCATTGAATGTCTTTCCGACAGTATTTCATACAAAGCGCTTTCTCATAGCAGATATTTGGCATGATATCGCAGGACATTAATTCGACAGTGGAATTACTCATTTGAATTTGATTGCCAAACAGTAGAGCTTAATATGTATCCGTTTTTACAACGTTCACATGTTGCTTCACAATGACAAATACTAGAAACGCCAACATATAATAACTACGGATATATTTTCAAAATATGTCTGTGTAAGGAATGCAATCTTTATCATGCTGATTCCCAATGTATTACTGCGTTAAGTGAAGATCAAGTACCAGTAGAGCAACGAAACGGATATTTCATAATTTTCCCGCACTGATGGAGAATCACGTTAACACATTGACTCAAATAGACTATACGGCCGTTGTTCAATCATTTCTTTTTATAAAATATGTAACCTATTAAATATATGTAGCATTAAACCACGTGGTATATTCTATGTACATATGTTATAGTCAATAGAATCTTGAATAAAAGATTAAGCTTTAGTTGACATTATAGAACTTCTCTCTCCAAACTGGTCGGTTATGAGAGGTTTAATTATACATGTATATATTAAAGTTAGACTATGAGTAACGGCCACCTGTCCACCATCACTGTTCATTTTTTACGGATGTGACTTCATTGCTATCGTAAATGTCAAAGAAAAACAAACTTAATCAAAATAATGGTTAACGTTGGTTAATTTTTCTAATTATTGAAATAATTTCGTTAGATATGCACGTGTTCCAGAAAACCAATTTGTGGTTGACACGGGAATCATAAAAACAACTTAATGATATGAGTGAATTATATTCTTTTTTCTTTTTTTGAAATAATGAAAAACAACCACTATAAAGTGCAATATTTAACTACTGGCAATTCAATTTACTAATGAACTATTCCCGTGGAATATAAGAATAAAGAAATGAAACGCTTCACATTAGATCCTTTTTACCAATTATCAATTGATGTTTGCCACAGCTCTGCATTCAACTATTCAAAAATAAAATGAAAAGAAAAAAATCATATGTTTATCATTATTTGCGTAAATATCAATATTATACCACGAGAATATGATTTTCTTCCATTTAATGTAAGATCAATGGAACATGAATTTATTCTATCTCTTGTACAACCATCACAAATGCATTGAGGCAACAGGGTTCATATGTTTGAAAGAGACATTCTTAGGTTTGGTCCAACCTTTAGTGAAACTAAAGTAATCAATACGTTTCATGGTAGCATTTGACATAAGAAGGGCATCTCAAAATTAGCTGGTGTGAAATCAAGCGTGTGTACAATCAGCAGGTTTCATGTTTAATGTATGGTGGCCAAAGGCATTGTATTTTTCATTTTAAGTGGTCTAGTTAAACATATACAAAGGATAAATATGTAAACTATACACCAAGCAGCCGATAACTGGCAATACAAGTGTCGATAAAATGCTATGTATTTTTATATTATCAAACTGAATGATAGTATGGGTTTATATGTCATAGTTAAGAATGTCAATAACACTGATGAATTCAGATTGAAAATCCGAAACTATTCGTTTTCAAATGCACGTGAAAAAGGTGGTGCCACGAAAACGTCAATGTTTTCACTCCCGTAACTACAGCCAATCCGAAAACGGTATTGTGAGTTATTTTTGTGAGTTCGTGACTGTATTTGTTCAATTTCTATAATAACTATGTGATCTGCAAAGACAAAAGGTGAATTATATCATTTGTGAATTGAGAACGTGGCATCAGAAGCAGTTATTTACATGCGTTATTTTATAAGTGTTGTTTAGCAAAACACAAATACCTATTAAACAAAGATAAGTTACTAGTTTTAATGTCACAAAAACACTCAGCAAATTGTTCATTTCTCGTAAAGTCACGTTTTCAAATATCTCCTATTGTTTTTTAAGCTATGTGAAAGTAAAGTTTATCTTACTATAACACATGGCATTACAATCAAAATGATAATTCATATTTTTAAGTTAGTCAAGAATATGTTTATGTAAAATAACGAAGTACCTGTATGAAAATAACTTTGCAAATTTTGCTGTTTTCCTTCTTCACTGTTTGAATTTAAATAATAACTTAAGCGAGTTCTTTTTTTTTAAAAATTAAACTGCATATAATGCCTTGCATTAGAGATATTATTATTCATAAAATGGTGACATTTTCCTTTGTGATATTTCCATACTTTTTTGAAAGCTTGCAACTTTCAATAATCTGCTATGATCTTACACAATATTTCCACTGGTTTTTACAGGAGCTGCCTCTGCTTACTAGCTCTTTCGAAAATAACAAACAAGCAACAATATTTATTTTCGAACATATAAAACAAACACCATTTAAACACACAAACAAAATAAAAATAACAGGTATTAAAGCCCCAGTGCCTTTTAGCTAGGTAAAATATATTTTTCAAATTTCTAATTAGCAAAGCCTTAAATGATGTTTGATTAACCTCTTAATGTTTAATTAAGCCCACATAATGAAATATTCGCCCGGAAGTCTTAGTTGTTCAGACAGGGCAAAATTTAATAGTGAGAAGATGGGCAGAGCTTGTTCTGAATCACACTGTTCAGTAAAACCACGGATGTCTCGGTGTACATGGGGTGTTTCAGAAGTTCATGGACTTTTTCCATAGACTGAATAAATATTGATACATGGTAGTAGAGGAGATAGGAAGAAAACCCATGGACTTCTGAAAAATCCCTTGTATGTTCATATTTTTATGTTATGCTGTCATTGTTCTGAGCTAAATATAGAACGAGACAGCCACAATTTGCATTTTTTCTAATAGAATCTTTCCTGTAAATTAGGCATTTCTCAAGGTCTTTCAGTGATGAAATTAAAACTGAATTATATATGTTATAAGTGCATTCGGATTTAGGTCTAACATCTATAAGATACTGGGACTTTAACAAATGATTGGATAACATGTATTTCTCTGTAAAATGTAATTTTAAAATACTAACATAGGCACAACTCATACAAACTGTATGTTATATTCACGGGCCTGATACGACTGGACCACACTCAATCACATTACCATGACACCGGGCCAACCAGTCCTTGAACTACCCTTATATGCTGAGCGTCAAGGAGGAATGCCAGTACCGTTTTTACGACTTTGGTATCTCGCAGCCAAAATCAAACCGATAACCTCCCGCTCCCGAGGCGGTTCGTATATAAAATGTTTTATAATAATATAATGCTACTTATATCATATTAATATATTATCATACTTATATAAATGGTATATGTATTTATATATTTATATACTTACATATAGTGTATACATATAATCTCAGTAAAAACAAGGTTTGCACAAGACGGATTCCACTACTTTTGACGGAAAAGAAACATTAACCGTTTGAGAAACGAGACGCCATCGACGTCACGACGTAATTTTAACTACGCCGCACGTCTGATAGTATGTCTGTTTAAACTGCTCTTTTGTTTTGAAACTGTTCAATGAAAATTCACAAGTTTTGAGCAATTTTCACAAAAAGGTTTGATGATAAAGGAGATTTATTTCCATAACATATACGTATGTTATATATTCATATGTAACTTATAAGATGCGTTTATATGTATGTGCGTACTTTCCTTATATATCGGATTCATGTGAAAATATTGGGAGGACCAATCGATGGTGTTTGAGTTGACGGATTTATTCTCAGACAACTTTAGATTCAGCATGTAACATCCAAAAACCATGACACAATCTGAATCTGCGCAACGTAAAAAAATAAATGATCTTTAAGTTCACACAGGAATATTTCCATTTTGCTTTTACGTCATAATTAAAAAGATAGACATTTATATTCTTCCTAACATATGTTATTTACATTTAAGAGCATGCATGCAAAATGAGCTAGGTATTGCTCCCTTGTATCCAACTACAGTCTCTTCCGATACTGTATCTTCAGAAAAAAAATAGGACCCAGACGTGGGAAATCGTAAAGATATAGAATGTAATATATGGCTATAATAATCAGAAAATGACTGCTAGCTGTTACAATAAAAGAAGAAAATAAATGTATTATAATACTAATATCACTAAAACTATTTGTAAAACATGTGTGAGTCAAACGAGTTTATAGAAGATCAAAAATGATAACAATAACAATTCAAAAAGAGTGCCGTAACTAATTTTGATGGGTTGCATTACAGTTAATTTGATTTCAGTTTCCTTCTTTCAATGCGTTATGAAAATTTATAATCATATTGAAATAAGTATTCGTTACATGTAAGAAGTACTTATTATCTGTCAAGTGATACTATACTTTTATATTAGAATAATATAACTAGACAAAGATCCAAAGTTACTTCTCCTTGACATTTTTTTTTCTTAAAGGAGACACTTGTTTTACTTGTCCCTCTCTCCGTATTGCAGCAAGGAATCTCCGCCAAGATGATTGTCTCTGAATAAAAGACAGAATTCTTGTGAAATGAAACATATCTAAGTAAATTAAACTCTAGATTTTACTGAACCTTTGAAAGCCTTGTGAAGACACGGTGCCATCCTCGATTAATCAAGCATTACAATTCTATGATTTATCTGAATTTGATGAGCATCTCAATGAAACTCATTCGGGTACAAATTAAATTTATTGTTCAGATCGTACAGTAATACGCTCTCACCGACTTTTCATTAAATAAAATTTGATTTTTTCCCCAGGAATTTAGAACACGCATTGTGATGTATTAGTGATTTCAATTGAGATGATTGGCAAATAATTTTTCTCTAGAATAAATGTCTTTTGTTTCATTTCGTAAGTCTAAATATCTTTACCCAAATGAAATGATTTTGTTAACTTTGAAGTGATCTTCTATAAAAGCAGATCATCTCAGTAATCGCTTTTTAAATCGTTGCCATAGAACCGAATTAGGTCCTGGCAAGTTGAATGAGAGACGCGCCAATTTAATAATAAATGTCTATATTCGTTGCATGGTCTGTTATTTCGATATCTAGTTGTCAAAATACATATACAGAAAGGATTGTCATTGAAGTATTGTGGGTAAATGTATATAATACATACTTGTCTGTGAACCCTTGCATTTCAGTTCAGTATTAAATGAGGAATATTTTCTCTTTTCAGAAAACTTGTGATGTGGAAAAGGACCTATTGCAATCTCAACATGGTAGCCATCACGTGACTGTTGAGAAGGGAGTCACTGCAGTGTTTTCCGTCAACAGGCTGCATCATACAACTTTATCATAAAGCGTAATAGGAAAGTTTTCATCTTCAGCCATCAATTGATCGGACTTGGTGTCTCCTGGGATATTTTGCTAAAGTGCGTTTATGATGAAAGTTGAGAAGGGACAAAAATAATGACTGAATACAATATTAATGATTCTGGCTTTTGCCTTTAGCTTGAAACTGTCAAGAACATTTGGGCGAGTTTTCATTCCATGAAAGTTATTTTTACTTGAAATGTTCGATATCGAGGAGGAAATATGATTCATCAGCGAATTAAATACAAATGTGAAAATGCCATATTAAACACTCTCCGAAAACTTAACTCTGACTGTTTAAAATTATTACTTTAGAATTATTCATTCTCAAAGAATGCATGCCTTTTTTTTCAAAATTACTTCACAGAATTAAGATAAATAATTTAGACCCATTAGCTGCCATGTCTTATGTTTCATCTATTACCATCTCGTCCCTTAGGCTTTGGAATATATGTTCCAAAAATAACTAGTTAAGACGCAAAAAGAAATAAAGAAGTAAAGTCTGTTTCTTTGATGTGACATTCATGCGCCGACCACATGCTGTGTTTTTGTAATACCAAGTGTTTCAAATGCTGAGAAAACTAAAGCTTTCGCCATATAAGTAGTTCACATCAATGTCTTGTAAGTCTGGATCTATGATAATTACAACAATAGGGAAGAAAATCAGAACCTCGTGTGCCTAGTTTTACAACACTGGCTTTTTCGGGTGTGTGCTTGCATACATATGCGATGGCCTTTGTGTAAGTTGAAAATGGGAGTCCCCGTGTATCGCCTCTACACAGCCGGATATTGTTATGCCGTTTGGATGGTTCTGTCACTATTGTGCGCCTCTGGGGACCCCCTGAAGCCGCTCACTGTCAACATCGGTAAGTTGTCGTCTGCTCGTGGCAGTTGTCGTCTGCCATCCCATCCCAGCCTTTGTGATCTCATTCAATATGTACGTGCCAGGCATCCTCCCTCCGTTATAAAAAAAACCCCTGCAATACGGGAAGATATCAGAACCAGACACAATATAACATATAATATACGTCACTAAAGATGTTTCACAAACTCCTTTATGCAAATTACTGAAAACAGATTTTTTTTCTTTAAAGTGATTATATAAGGATTTTTCGAACTTATACTAAAATCATATATGTTTGTGTACATAATGAGAAAATGACTAGATCTTGTATAACCATCACTGTTGTGGATAAACATTAAGATACATAAGAGAACTAGCAGGCAGACATTGTTGAAGACAGTATGTTGTACAAGCAAAGAAGAACGTCTCCATCTGACGTCACAAAGAATATTGCTTAATAGTTTGGGCTTTTAGGGAAAAGTACGTGTGTGTTTCATTATTGTCCACTTTTATGAGTATGAATATGTTATCAAGAATAATCAAAATAGGCTTGTTTAGCAGCACATACATGTACATGTCTATGAATATTGTCAAAGCAAAGAAGGTCAAGAACTTTACTCATAAAAGCTTACATGGATTTATACACAGATGATTTAAGCTGAACTGTATGAATACTGAGAAATGAAGAGAAACTAACTTGTTTCAAATCTTAAAGAACATATTTTTAGCCTCGGTAGAAATAATCGCTTCATGAATGTAACATGAGAAACACCAGTGGAATTAACTGATTTTTCTCCGTACTCACTTTTTCGGTCAATGAGAAGTGTCAATAAACTTCCGAAAAGTAAATTTTGAATATAAATAGCCTTAACAATATTTAAACCTCATATACACAGTTTTTATTTGAATAATACATAGAAAGTTGTTGGATGCGGAATATGTGTTGATGACATTATTTTTGATACTATATTATTTGCATTTATTATTGAAAATATACCTGCGTGAAATCACGTGACCCGGTCGATGATGATGACCATACATCCGCTAACGGTTATAATAAATATTTCTAATAGATTGCCCCGTGAATAAACACAATATTACTTCCGCATTTTTGCCGTCAATGTAAATAATATGTAAAATTTGGTATTTCCTCATCTTCACATGCTCTACAAAACGACAATAGCTACCACGTCAAGAAACGTTATAGAACGACACTCTTTGATATAATTCAAATCTGCCATTGTATGCTTTAAAAACAGAGTGCAAATTCAGGCTTACTTTTTTCAAGCTGTCTCTTCTTTAAATTCTATGTTTTCACATAAGGAAGCCGTGTGTATCAAGCCGCTAACCCTATTGACGGCTAGACTAAACCTTGTCTCATTTGTTTAAACTTAGAATCTTTCGAAGAAGAAAATGTCAAAGCTCATTTCGTGGAATTTAACAACGGTTCCTTTGGGACTCTCAAACTTATTCAATCAAAGATATATCAAGAAAGCCCACTTAAATATCAAAGGGTTTTACGCTTTATGAATTTGGCAGTTGTGTTCAAGTGCATTGACAACATGCAATTTGACTTGAATTCTTATTTAAATAAAATAAGATTCAAGAGACTATTTTTATTTACACTGTTCATTTCAGGATGTTCGAAATGCCCCCCGCTGGATTAAGCGCCCAGTTATTCCTTTTGCTAACTGTCACCATAATTATGTAGTCCATTTACATGGAGTGAGTACTTCTGGAGATAATTAGTTTTTAATGTAGATTGGATTTCTCATGAGGACCGTTTTGTCTTTTATGAAAAAAAATGAAAACGATCGAACAGTCCAATTACGTCACCGGATTTCTCGCAACATCTTCAGCAACTCTTTGGCAAGGTATTTACTATATGATATTGGTTGCTATGCGCATAACAGAAATTAAGGATAGATCCGGGTCTAAGTTGCCTTGTGTCAGGTGTGGTATCATTCCAAAAGACTACGGAATGAAACTACAGTTAGGCAGCACCATATATGTGTAGACAAAGTCTCGAAATAAGTGAAACACCGTCTGTGGAAATGTATCTGCAACAGGGAATTCAGAAAACGAAAAACAAAGGAATCGGTAGAGAACCTTATGTTAATTGAATAGATACGAATCATACAATTTAGATATCTACGTTTGCCTTATCGCAAATATCTTTAATCGGACCCGCATCTTTCAGATGTCATAAATTACCAGAGGGTTCATATATTCTTTGAGATTTTAAGAAATTTATCTAAGCAACATGTTAGTAAAATATTTTAGTGGATCTTGTGAATTTTGAAAACGGTATCCTCCCAGGGAGGTTGGATTTAAAACATGCAGGAGTAATCTAGAAGAGAATCAATAAATGTTTCTTAGCATGGTGATTCCACACAGTCTCTATGTAACGGAGTAACAAATAACACTATAGTGTTGTAAAATCGGTCAAGTCCGGCATATTTCTAAATATTCTGATGATGATGATGATAAACAATGATATTCAAAATTACTAAATAAATGTAAGATTTTGCTCAAAATATTTTGATAGGTTTTGGGGAAATTCTCCCCGGGCAATATGATCTCATTTAAAAATCCGTTTAGGTCTTCGTATAAAGAAACATTTTAAATTCATTTTTTTTTTTTTCATTTTATTAGGTCTAAAACCTAAAACTACATTGCTTATTGACATAAAATAGTACCTTTTACATGCATATCATTAGTCCTTTAAAATAGCCAAATATAGTTGTTGTTAAATACAACCTCCTTTATAAATATAGACGAGTTCCGTTATAACAAAGTTTGTCTTATACAACTGAGGCTTAAGGGTGTAGCATTATATATTTTGGAGAGAAAAAAATTATGTTGCTTTTTATATTTTCATACTAGACGTAAAATAATTTATTTTCTCTAAGGAGTAAAATATATTCAATAGTTTCTGCAAAACTTTATTCACAGTTCCAGATGCGCCGGGCATATTTCTTTCTAAAATAAATAATCAAGTAAAGCCTTACTTGGTAAATAGGTTGAACATTTTAGAGCTTGTTTTTTTCTGTTTATAAATAATTACATTGAGGAGGCTATAGAAATTGGGTTATAAAACACATAAATATTTCTATAAAATGAAATATTGAGTGTCTCGCTATTTTGAAATAAATTTGTTTTTTAAGAACTAAATGTCAAAACCTGTGTTATTCGGAAGCTCTTTACTGTTTTTGGTAACCCTCACTTTCCTTGCAGTTTATGACAGTAATAAAAAGCAATTGCAGAAACTTTTAAGAAAACCAGAACCCTGAAAACCGCTTATCTGACTCCCCTGATAGGTGGATTCTACTTTGTGTGTAGAGGTTCGAATTAAATTGCGGATGTCAATAACATGCTGGTGCCTTTGTACCACCTGCATTTAAATTCTAATTAGCATTTCGGTCTGATGACTTTCGTATAAATTATTTACGTATGAAAAAAGTAAATATGGATGCTCTATAAATTCTTCTATGGATGTCGCATGTTTACAATTTAGACAAGCTTCAAAGATCCATTATCGCTTCACACAAATACTTAGTCTACATGTCACAAAATCAGTATTTGCACGTGACCTTTAACAGCATCTTTTCATATTTTTCACTGTAAATGGAATGTTGATCAAAATCCAGGCTCAGAAGAAATCAGAAACTTGTTTTCTAGCCCCGTGGTACACTAATATTACACTGCAGATCCTGCTGTGATATATAGCCGACACAATTACATAGGAAACAGAGGGATATTCAGTACTTTGATTGATGTAATATAATATTGCTTCGAATGCATGTCTAAATTCCAGAATACCGCATTTTAAGTCTGCGATTGTGTGAAGTTTTCAACAGACATCTCGAAACAAGAACTGGAGCTGTCATTTAAAGTGGTTTGTACATCAGCAATAATCCCCTGTGCCAGAGCACTCCGCAAAATACAAACCCGTTCAAGTTCTCTGTTTTAGTAACAATTTTTACCTCTGCCAAACCCATATTAAATGTGAAATCAAACTGTGTTACCTTGCAGCTGGCTTGCGGTAGGTCGGTGGTTCTACCCGGATGCCTCCGTGCATTTGGGGTCTTCCTCTACCTGTAATTAGCTGGACGTCGCTATATGACTGAAATACTGTCGCAGCGACGGTAAACTCAAATAGTCAAGTCAAGTCAAACTGCGTTGGTTACACTGGGAAAAAACAACTGATCCAATTTTTACTAAAGTGTCGTGATGAACATCATTTTCTATATAGACGCAATGGGGTCGTGACGTGATGTGAGTCAAGTCACATACAGGTATTTCATTGACATAACCACAGATACTCCAAACAACACTGATGTTTTATCTGATAAGTAATTATTCAATAATGTAATTGACTATGGTAAAAGGTCAATATAACTTTTTCTTCATTAACTATTGTTGTCACTTATAATGTAATCGTTAAGTACTGTAAGTCTGTCAGTTAATAGTTTTTCCTTTCTATCTAGGGGTATCTGTTGCCTTCAGGGGGAAATATTGACGACAAACGCCTAATGCTTATCAGCACTGTGCCATTGTAATGTAGGGTTTCCCTATAGCCTTTAACTGTTTGGAAGAAGTAACTCAGTGTACCTCCCATGAATCTTATTCTCTATTTAAAAGCACGAGAGGGCGATGACACATTTCTGTAATTACTCTCCATTCCACCGTCTAGAATCATTTAAATCCGTTTCGTTTTAATTGAATATTTTGACCTTTAAGAGTTTTTCCCGTCCCTACTTGTCCGCTAGAGACAAATTGTGATTACAAAAAGATGATAGCAGAATTCTTATTTCTCAAATGAACTCTAATTAGTATCAATTCAAATGAGGTATTAGAAATGTATTGGTTTTGAATACAACGGGTTTACGCGCTGTCAACTTTAGTGGGTTAACCCTTTCCCACATAGAGGAAACCATGAAAAGACCTATGCGAACAACATAGAACCAGATCAGCCTGCGAATAACTCGCAGGCTGATCAGGTTTTATGCTGTTCGCTGCTCCTCAGTTGTCTGAAAATGAGGACTTTGTAATTAAATTTGGTAAGGTTTAACTGTGGTTTTCTGCAGATCAGGCTTTGTGTGGTTCCTATTGAGTGCGTCAAAATGAGGGAAAGGGTTAAGTATCCAGTTCTTTAGCCGCAGCATCTGCTAATAACTGACAGCGTCCTGACATAAATCCGAGGTAAGAGATTTCGAAAAGAAAATCACAGAGATTTTAAACTGATTACCTTCAGACAAATAGTCTGTTTACTTTACAAACTTCGAATGTAATTGACGACCATTATGTCTGCTCAACTCAAGCCAGTGACATGCGTTATATGTGAACACGATTTTAAACTAAGTTTTATCAGGTTACATCAATACCTATCGACCGACACTCCAATGCAATATTGATTCCAGAATGTTACATTCGCCCTTTATTTGAGTAAGAATTCTCCGCATTGAAAAAAATAATCATGAAGTAAATTGCCGTATAAAATGAATGGTCATCAATTCTCTCTTGAGATTAAATATTGAAGAATTGTGAAGTCTTCTTTTACAAGTTGTGAATAAAGATGTTATCAAAAAATGAAAAATTCATTCATTTTGATATTTTATTCTGACACTTTTTCGACGTAATCAGAAATCTGATATAGCCTCAGGTGGCATAGAGGCATTCAGATCTCCAAAATGTGGTATTTCTCTCTAAAAACACCGACAATTCTAGTTTTGTAGGATTATTGCATCGGCCGCTATAGCATATGCTTTTTAATGAAATTATAGTACTGTTTTATATTTCTCTCGTCTTCCTGATCACATATATTGTCGAGGAAACATGTTCTTTAACGATAACAAATTGTGAAAATTTGTTTCATATGAGTCTGGCACAGTGAATAAGTATACGAACGTATTGAGAAATATTGAAATAAATCGATTGGCATACTTACATAAGATCTTTAATGCCAGGCCTACCTTAGACAATGAGTATTGTTTTAGCAATATATGTTTGTCGTTTCGTTTTGCAGTTGTTGTTTTTTGCTGTTGTTGTTTTTTTCATAGGGAACTTTATCTCAAGGATGATTAAATGAGATTAAATGCAACTGTAAATGAATACCGCATTGTTTACAGTACGGACATACGGCTCAGTAAATTCCAATTTGATTTTAAGAATTCTTTAATTATATATTTTTTTCCATTCTATGATTTGAAACTGAATGATCTATTGAAAACATACCTGAGCACATTTTCACAAGAAATAAGAGCACTTAATTTCCAAAGATACTGGATGCAGATGTGTCCTAAATGAATAAACAAATAAATAACATACAACGTCTTTGGTTGATATATTTCCAACTACATTCTGCTGCCTTGGCTTTTACCTGTGTGATTTTTATTTTTTTATTTTTTTTTTGGCGGGGTGGGGGGGCATCAGTATTTCTTCATAAGTCTCATTCATCCGTTGTGACCTGTTGTCAATTATGACCACATAATTATGGTACATATATTTACACACAGTTTCCTTTGATTTCCAGTCAAAGTCATGTAAAGGTTTTGATTTTTGCGTGACATTGCAATAAGTATTACAGGCATAACATAATAATTGATATGTTTGTATGTATGTATGTATGTATTTAGAAGCTAAGGTCAAGAATAATTCATAAAAGTGCAAACACTTATTTCCGATGAGGTTTTGTTGAGACAGTGACTAGATAGAAAGGAATCCGGTACGATAGCCTGGCTGTTATAGCGGAAAGACCCCATGTTTTTTTACGTGTCCGGTGTACTTAGTGTACTGAATTCCAATAACTTGAGGTTTTGCACTGATGCATCTAGTGCCAATTTCAAATGTCTTTGTTTTGTACCAGCTGGAATTGGAATCGCAAACAAGATACTCTACCACTGACCTATCACTGACCTACCACTGACCTAACACTGACCTACCACTGTTCTACCACTGACCTACCACTGACCTATTTCACCGGTTCATTTGCAACATACCTTAGTTGTTTCAATACCCTTGATTGGTTTTATAAAATGCACTCAGTTAGTGGTATCGTGTCACATCATATGACTCAATCATGCAAGCAAGTTTTACTTGTAATAATAAGAAAATTATAAAGCATGATATAGGTTTTTACTGATCTTTCAAATTTCCAAGCGTTCACTGGCCAGTCATAAGTTATCATCTTAAACGAGGTCTAACAGACGTAAAATATCTCAATCGCAGTATCTTAGTTGCAAAAAGTCTTAAAAGTTAATTACTTCATATGTAGATAGATTATATTTTTCAACATGAAGGTCAAAAACCTATATGGCTACAATTTAGCATAACAAATATAAACAAGAAATGTTTGTGAAACATATATGCCCCCCTCATATGCCATAATATGTATATAGCTATATTACATGCAAGGAGTTTGCCTTCATAATGTTGGCTTGTCACAAAAAATTCTCAAACTTCAAAAATTTGAGTGAAAATATAATGTGCTAAAATGTGGAACTAAACATTTACTGAAATAAATGGGCTGGAGAAATATTTACACAAGTCCACAAAGGTTTAAGTGAAAGAACATTGTCAGTTATAAACAAACAAAACATTAAGACTTAGTGCTCTAGGTTTATTATAAAAATTAACAAATCAGCCTTGCTAGCCATAAGCACAAACATCCACAATAATGAAAGAAAATGATACATCATCCTTCAAATATCTCAAACTTTAAAACAAAACAACATTACAACATAAATTATGTTATCTTGATCTAAGTAATAACAAGGCCAAGTCATCAAACATATATACAAATGCAACCTTGTGACCTTGACCTTTGAGGTATTGACACCAAAATTGATAGGGGTCATCTACTAATCATAAGCAACAACCACATGAAGTTTGAGACTTAAAGGTCAAATAGAACTTAAGTTATCACTCGGACAAGGTTTGGTATTATACATACACAACATGTGACCTTGTAACCTTGACCTTTGAGGTAATGACACCAAAATCGATAGGGGTCATCTACTAATCGTGAGCAACAACCACAAGAAGTTTGAGACTTAAAGGTCAAATAGAACTTAAGTTATCACTCGGACAAGGTCTGGTATTATACATACACAACATGTGACCTTGACCTTTGAGGTAATGACACCAAAATCAATAGGGGCCATCTACTAATCATGAGCAACAACCACACGAAGTTTGAGACTTAAAGGTCAAATAGAACTTAAGTTATCACTCGGACAAGGTCTGGTCTACCGACAGACCGACGGACCGACGGACCGACCTACGGACCGACCGACCGACATGAGCAAAGCAATATAACCCCTCTTCTTCGAAGGGGGCATACTTAATGTTTGTTTATTGTTGTTATTTATCACAGTGAAATACCTAATTAAATTATGGATATATCTGCGCACATTTGGTTGTCAGAGATTGCATAAACACAAAGATAAATATGGTAACACAAATTTGTCTTATCTTCTTAAATGATATAATTTTTTAATGCTGTTATCGGTTTATTATTCTCCTTTGAACTTTCTGTAAACGGTTCCTATTGTAGTCATTACGGGTTTCCTGTTATTTCTGTATGATCCATATATTCTGTCTTATAGGTTTATTGCGTAGATAAGAGAACCTTTCGTCTAACTCGATGTACTGAACAGGCCATGGGGACTACTTCTCGAATGTTTTGTCTATGGCCTTATCCACGAATGTTAAACACACTCTGGACACGATCACCAACGAAAATCATTCTTTGTTGTTCCTAAAGCTTTCTAGAACATTAGTCCACGAAATAGCCTTTTTATTCATAATCATCAACGAAATATAACGACACCAAAAACGTTTTTTTTTCCATAGTACTTTTAATCTGTCTCGACCCAGACACTGACAATATTAAGACCTTCAGATAGTGTTGTATCAGTGTAATGTTTGGAATGATAATGCATGGATTTAAATCAGCCTTTGTCTTGGATATTTACATCAATTCATGCAGGACATGTAAATGAGATGGCCCCAGACAGTGTGCAAAGCGACTAGCCCGTGTACTGTGGTCCTGGGCTTTATCAGATAATCTCTTTAAGTCTACATTTAAGACAAAGACTCAGGAAGGTAAATTTTTTCAATGTGATATTAAACTTAACGTAACACTAGTTCAGTGACTAAATTCATGTTCTCGTGTATCAAGAGTGCTGTTTTTGGTTATGATTGTAAATCAGTTTATTATTAAAGAAGAAGATTACTCTTTCGGAACCTGAGTCTAAAATGTAGACTCGGGAGATTGATTTATCAAGGCTCTTGTTTGACTCCTATTCTTGATTTACAAAGAAATTCTTACATTTACTGCTTGCGTTCGGCATATTTTAAGTTTTCTCATGACGATTATACGTTCTGTGATTGGTTGGCTAAATTTGACTTGGTGTGGAATCATGTGACTTGATGGGAAATAATGTGTGTTCCTATCATGTAGACAAGGTATTAGATAGTTGAAATACTTACAACACAACGGTAAAACACAACGAATAACCATGAAGACGATTGGCGAAGTTACGCAAGCATGATAGAAACCAGTCAACAAATGGGAATAGGAACACGATTTGTGTTTGCTTACATATTTGCTTAGCGAAATTTCAAGGCTAAGCTTTCTACTATCGGTGCATCTGTGGCCTGAAAAGGTCGTTTATCAATTGAAGGAAAGTGATCCAAATTGAAACAGCATCGGATCGATAAGTGCCATAATCCGTCTGTCCCTAGGCGGTATTTTCTTGTAGTATAAATCAATGCGCACTAATTTTGGATTTTCTCTGTGTGAAACTGCAAAACGATTTCAAAGAAACGAAATTAAACTTGGGAACTTTAAATGCTTTTCCATTTTATATAAAGAAACTTAAGGACAAACGCTCAATGGCTGTTTACATTCTGGATTAACACAAAGGAGAATTGAACTTTTTTCATGCAATCCGTTTGTTGTGGAAATTGTACCGGGGAAATTGACTATAAAAATTGTAAATCTATCTCATTTCAAATAGGCCTGCCTCTATGGAATAGTATAAGATGTGTTCGTAATTTACACAAATCAATAAGAAGCAATCCCCGTTTTCTCTACATGTACGATACCAAAGAGATTTTAGAACGAAGGTACAAAAAGTCAAAGAGTTACATGTAATAACAAGAACGCTATCATGTTATTAACACAAATTTTATTCTCTTTTTTATAATTTGGGTAGGAAATAAATCGAAATTATACTGTCTTGAAAGCTACGGCTTTTTTTAAAATAGTTTACTATTTTCGGTGGTCGATTGGTAAGGTTGTCTGTCCTATAATCAGGAGGTTGTTGGTTCGAGCCCCAGCCGTGACATATCTTAATTGTAAAAATATGTACTGATACAGCTTTCTTGCTTTTAGCTCAGCATAAAAAGGTAGTTTGTCCTGGTGTCGGGATAATGTGACTGGGTATCATGTCGCATGTCATGTTGTTGTTTTTTAAATAAACAGTATTTGAATTAATAGTCAATTATTTATTTTCAAAAGTGTTGATGGTTCTTCCTCTCAATAACGTTTTATATTCTCGAATACATAGGGACGAACAAATAAAGATAAAAATATCTGCTTTCAACATGGTGACTATAGTGACTTTTTTAATAAAAAATACTATTATGACCTATGTTTTCACATTTGTTTTGGATGTAAGAAAACAGTAATCGCTATGCTTCGATGACAAAATAACGCTAAGAGCAAGTTAAAGAAAATATTCTTGGATTGTTTTATTGCCTACAGACAATATTTCAAGTTCTGAAACAACTCCTACGTGAGGAGTGTCAATCACAAAGGAAATATACCAGTTCGATTTCAATGAATTTGGAATATAATTATGCATGTGAGATCTGGGGTTTTCATTCAGCAGGAAACATAGAGCGTATACATGCTATATATTGTAAGCGAGTTTAAATGCTTAAAGATGTACGCAAAATGATTTTGTGTATGGAGTATGGGCAGATCAGAGTTAATTAATAATAGATATTTTAAAATGATAAAATACTGGTTGAAAATAACTTGTTCAAATGAAATTTAATATTGTGCAATTGTTTATAATGTATTAAAAAAGGGTGCTGAAATTTTTTCCCCAATAAAGTATCATGGGTTACATTTGACAAGGATATGTTATCTAGAATGGGTTTTATCGATGTTTGGCTAGTTCAAGGTGTTGGAAATATTAAACTTTTTCTGAATATTTTCAACAACGTGTTAAAGACATAAATATTCAATCATGGAATGACAGATTACAAAATTCTTCAAGAGCAATTTTTACAAAGAAATTATCAAACAAGAGTTTCAGTTTTATTTATCAAATGTGTCTATACCTAAATTTAGAAATGCTATGTCAAAAATATTATCATCTCATAACTTGGCTGTGGAAACTGGTAGATGGCATCGGCCAGCAATTATTCCTTTTAATAATAGAAAATGCATATCATGCAATATTGTTCAAGATGGGTATCACTTTCTGTTAGAATGTAAGCTATATATTAATTTACGCAAACAATTTATTCCACGATTCTATTGGTTTTGCCCGAACATGCACAAATTAGTTCAATTATTTGAATCAAAAAATGAAAATACCATTAAGAAATTGAGTGTTTATTTATATATATAAAGCTTTCGAGAAAAGAAATTCCATTATTTGATATTGTATATGATATGCATTTAGTATTGTATATGATGTGTGTATATCAGTTTTATGTAAATGTGAGTGTAGATGTGACGTACATTTATGGTCTGTATGTATACAATTCAAAATCAGCGCCTTCTCCTCAAAATTGTATCATCATAATGTCCTATTTATAATAGGTCTCGTAATATTACATAAACACAAGCATTATCATTATCTACCTAATTTGTTTCATAACTGGTCAATTAATCAATATATTTGTGTATGCATTGTCAAATCTAAAGCAGCGTTTTATTTATATGTATTGTGTAATGTTGCCATGTTACGTCATGTACTGTTTATGTACGATGTATATTGTCACCTGGGCCCAAGGCCTATTAACTTATGAAATAAAACTTTCTTTCTATATATCGGTCGGCCTAGCCGGGGTGGACGCATGAACCATTCGGCTAAATGCACTGATTTTGTTCTGATACTTCATACTATATATACTACGCTCATTGCAACCAATATTATATTTACATATATAGAGAGAGAGAGATTCAAAACTGCGGTATGTAATGCAACGCTGCAATAAAAACACCTTTTATGATAAAGGTAAAGATGTGATATGAACAGTATAATTTTGGAGATGCATAATTCGTTTTCTATATATATGTCGTCTCTTTTTATCGCCCCTGAAGAGCAATTGACAAAAACAATACCAAGAAACCCGGCGATTAATGTTGCAATCAACTAAACATTAAATAAACTATTAAATATCTGTTCGCCAAACCAATATTCCCAGCGTTAATGATTACATGCATTTTCTTTACGAACAAATCATATCTAAATTTAATCATGATACGAAACAAGCGTATGTGCTTCTTATTTTAATGTAATTTATTAGTGGCCATCTTTATCAAATTCCATGTCCTAGAACAAGATGGAAGCCTACATCGCCTTTGGTCCTGAGCAGAATTTCATCTCATAAAACTGGATATCGACTTAGGTTTGAATATCGAGTCAACCATGACATAGCAATTCGGGATAATCGATGTTGCCATGAATGTTGCTCCAGGTTTGATCGAATTGCTAGGATTGTGCTTGTATCCAGTGGTGATTTATTTTGTGCCAACATGTTCACAAAAAAAAATGTGGCATGTGCCTGCCAGTACTGAACAAAAAAACAAACAAATCAACCCGTGTAAGACGCAATTTGCGCCAAATATTTTGCGCGCAAAGGTTTATCCCATACGTGACTCGAAATCGTTTAGACATTTGATTTTCCCCCTTGTCCAGTCGCAAGAGATTTTCTAAATTCGCCTCTATCGGAACATTTTCATACCACGAAAAGTATTTTTACAGTCTGTAATGAGCTATATCAGCATACACAGCAATATTCAAATAGTTAAACTAGTTACGCTTCTGCAAAAGACCAACTTAATAAATCCCCTGATGAAAATGACAGTTCTGTAGCTACGAGTATCTTATTTCTAGTCACACAATATCAGAATTTATGCTGATTACTTTGCAAGAAAGTGCAAATGAACAAAATGAAAAAAAAAATGTTCACAACTTGTTGCGGCTTATTTAATCTTAATTATTAGGTTTTGAAAAGAGTAGGAGTGGTTGGTTACAAAGTTGGTTTTCATACCAGGCTTTCAGTCTGAGATAATTATGCAAGATTGAGATGTATTTTAATTTTCATCATTATTATTCTATCTCTTTTGTCATTATTAGTACGTAATCGATATACAATTCGTTTGTTTCGAAAGAAAATATAATGATCTAGGCATTTGGTACAGTAGACTCATACTTAAAAGACTGTGTGGACGGCAATAATTCGATTCTATCATACGACCGCTTTAATTGTAGTTTTAACTGTACGAGCGTAACTTTATACTTAAAGATACATACACATACGCACAACCGGAGCCTAAGGGTTTGTGTTTCAAAGACGGTCCAAAGTAACTTAGGATGTTAATATTTATTTCATTTATTTTAGAAAAATATGTTATTGATTGGTTTGCGATGCTTCAATTGCTTTAATTGCTGGTGTCTTTAATCCGAGCATTGTATCACAAAGATGAATCGCAACTAGCAACTACGCAAAAGCTAAGATTTAAAAATAAATATACTATTTAATAAACCAACTTTTAGTGAATAGCAGGTTGTTGTTTTATATGAGTTGGACCAATTTTCAGTAGGATATTGTTTATATTTCTTTTTTAAAATACGATATCAACCATCAATGTAAATAAAAATGCATTTAATTTCTGTTATAGTTTAAAAAGCATGATTAATAGCTATTAACAATAGCATTAATGACTATTTAATTTTGCAATCAGTACTTTGACTTTGAATTGAATGCAGTTTAAAAAAGCATTTTCTCAATCAACCACAAGCCAGCTTAATGGCTGAGAAATCGTTATGTTTGGTGGTCCGTCACATGCCAATACGAATGTTGATATAAGAAGTGCTTTTAGGTAGTAAGATTGCTTGGGTTTAATTGTCGCTAAACAGTAGTTAAGTTATTTGGGAACTTAAAGGCATCGCTCTCATAACAGTTTTTTACTATAAAGACAAAGAAGAAAAAATAAAACTAGCCATGAGAATGTTCTTAAACTTTGCATGATAGTGGAAATAAACAAGAGGGCCATGATGGCCCTGAAACGCTCACCTGAGTACCATTGCTACAACTGATTACAAGGTTTTTAAACAGACAGGAATTCTGATATAACTCAATCTTAAACATTTTGCCTGACAATACTACACACCAAATATATAAGCACTGGGCCTTATAGTTTCAGAGGAGAAGATTTTTTTAAAGATTTTCCTATATAACTCTATGTAAAACAAGTGACCCCTGGTGCGGGGGCATTTATCACCATAAGGTCATGATTTGTACAATCTTGGTAATGAACCATAAGATGATGCTACATACCAAATATCTAATCTCTAGGCCTTATGGATTTATAGAAGAAGATTTTTAATGATTTTCCTATATAACTCTATGTAAAACAAGTGACCCCTTGCGGGGGCATTTATCACCTGGCTATGATTTGAACAATTTTGGTAATGGCCCATTAGATGATGCTACATATGAAATATCTAAGCTCTAGGCCTTATGGATTCATAGAAGAAGATTTTTAAAGTTTTTCCTATATAAATCTATGTAAAACAAGTGACCCCTGGTGCGGGGGCATTTATCACCATAGGGTCATGATTTGTACAATCTTGGTAATGAACCATAAGATGATGCTACATACCAAATATCTAATCTCTAGGCCTTATGGATTCATAGAAGAAGATTTTTAAAGATTTTCCTATATAACTCTATGTAAAACAAGTGACCCCTGGTGCGGGGGCATTTATCACCGTAGGGCTATGATTTGACAATCTTGGTAATGAACCATTAGATGATGCTACATACCAAATATCTAATCTCTAGGCCTAATGAATTCATAGAAGAAGATTTTTAAAGATTTTCCTATATAACTCTATGTAAAACAAGTGACCCCTGGTGCGGGGGCATTTATCACCGTAGGGCTATGATTTGTACAATCTTGGTAATGGCCAATAAGATGATGCTACATACCAAATATCTAAGTTCTAGGCCTTGCAGTTTTGCAGAAGAAGATTTTCAAAGTTTGCATTTTTAAAATCTATTTTTAGCTCCTGTGACCTACTTTTTTAACCAATCTGAATAATTTGTACAACTTTGATAGAGGGCATCATAAGGATGATTCCTGTGAAGTTTGGTCAAAATCCCTTCAGCGGTTCATGAGGAGATGTTGTTTAAAGCAAATTGTTGACGACGGACGGACGCACGCACGCACGGACGACGGACGACGGACAAAAGGCGATCACAAAAGCTCACCATGAGCACGTTGTGCTCAGGTGAGCTAAAAAGGGGTGTCCATTCTACTGTTTGAGTTAATTGTCCCTGAAAGTCTCTCTCTCTCTCTCTCTCTCTCTCTCTCTCTCTCTCTCTTCTGGCATTTTCAAGGGCAGATAACTGAATATTATGGTATGGGCTAGCATCACCTCATTTAATTTCAACTCGATGTTTGGTACTTTTCCCTGTCACTGCATACGCGAGAATATGGAAACATTTTTTTTTCAGGAAAAAGGCAGTATGTTTATTTGCTGAAACATAGTGAAAAATCTATTAGGTAAAATTGTTTTAAACTAGAAATGAAACAACAAACAATAATGTGAAATAAAATAAGGTATCGGTAGGCTTGAGCATGACAGAAAAGAACACACACACAAAAACTCACTTTCAGGCACATAACTCAAAAAGTAGAATGGAGACCTTTACTTTTTATCCCATAAATTTGTTTCTAGTGAGATAACAAAGTTTGAGAAAATTGTCATGGCTAGCTAATTTTCCTTCTTTTTCTGTATGGTAAAAAACTGTAATGGGAGTGGTAATGTACTGCTTCTAGGCAGAAGCATTGCTGACTCACTGAATTATCAACCGCAATCAAAACACCTGGCCAAACAGCCCTGTAACTACGCAAACTCCGGCGCAGTAGATTTGCTCGCATCAATCACTGCCCTGCTGAGTACCACGTGACCATGGTGATACCTTTTGACAAAATGGCTTTCTACATAAATTGTGGGGGGAAAAACCTGAACAGCAAAAGAAAATGTCTGAGGAAATTTTACTTTCGCTTTCGATTTCAATTTCCGGTTTGTTGTTGCCGTGTAGAAATGCTCTGATTTAAATAAAGCAATTATTTATCATTTATGTTATTTGGACTCATATATTTCCATTTCATCGTAAAAATATCAAACAAAAGTGGTGAAAATGAAAGATAACTGAAATTATGAAATAGCAGAGTCTTTGCTACTTCAACTCATTGTGGCAGTGAAATTCTGCTGGGAGGTTGGTAACTATGATTATATATATTGACCGTCAAAGTTCTATTTCAATGAACCCAGTATCTCGACATCGTGGATCGAACACCTGACTACCGGACGGACGACTATACGACAGATCCTCTAAGGTCCGGTATTTTATCGTATATGATTTATAGGAACCAAAATATTATGCACATAGTCTAGTGTTAATATCAATATCGTATATTGATCATGATTCTGTATAAATACGCCGTTGTTTACCGTGCATTATCAGTTTATTTATCAACTTATTTCCGGTAACACATTATTTATTCATATGAAGTTGGTTTCTAGTATTATTATATGTGAGGAGTTGAAGATAATATCTATTCTATTGTTATTTACGTGACAGTAACACAATATGATTAGTTGTTTGTATCTATATACAATACATCACATCAAACATTACTTTTGGCTGAATTCAATACCTTGAGCACTACGTTTCTCTTTCTGCCTAATGCATCATGTGGCATTAATTTCAGTTGATATTGAATCAGGTGTTGAAAACACTACTGGATAATTAGAGTTCAGCTAAATGCCATTTCAACAACTTTTTTTATCTGAATGTTATTGTTTTATTGTTTATTGTTAATGTCACAACATTAATGTGTTTCTGTCAGAATGCGTGGAAAGCCTTAAAGATATAATTCATCTTTTACACATTTAATCCATTTTCCAGACGACAGATATTGATTCAAGGACTGGGCACGAGAGCCTTCGAGATATTACGTATGCCATTTAGCCGGGACAAAATGAAACAAAAAATCCAAGACGGTCAAAGACAAAATGATGTTAATACATGTTTTCGTATCAAAATACGGCCCTGTGTATTTCCACAGTACAGTGAATGAATAGTATACAGTCATATGAAAAAATAAACGTTTTATGAATAGATATAATTATATTTTGTCTCTCCCTGTCCCAGCTTGAAACTGTTTTTGTTCTGCGTCTCACTAGCAATTTTACGGTCAAAAAGAGACGGTGTCTGCTAGAAACAGATAAAGTTCTGCCACTCTGTGCTGCATCAAGGTTTAGAGAAGTGATATTATTACGCCACTCTCTCATTGTATCGACACCAGACCGCCCATTCAGATCATTTCATTTATACTCCCGAGGGCCCAGCAAGAAACCCGAGGATCTTCTGTAATCGAGACGGACGTTATTAAGCTTACACAGACGTGTCCAGTTCAAATTCTTTTCTCAGGATGAATTATTGTTACATATAAATGCTTACATTTTAGTCTGAATAAATCCAAAATGAGCCTGCATTAACGCTGAATTTTGGGCAAACCCCCAAGATAAGACGTGGGTCGACTGTTCTTTTTCTGGTATAAGTTTGGTCGCTGTATTATGCCCATAATTTCACAAAGTTGCAAATTGGTTACCAAGCATTTGAGACGCGTGACTCAACTGTTTTTAATACAAATTTGTCATTGTGTATAAAACATTTCCATTTTTCTAATACTGTCAAATCTGTGAATATACAGCACACATGGGAAAATCAGGAGATGGCTTCTGGTAAGACCTGACCTACATTTCTGGGGGGACTTGGTTGGGAAAAGTCAGTGTCTGTGAGATATTGTAAATTGCGTTGGTAAATTGAAATTTATCAGAAACAAGTTGTCTTTAGCGTAAATGTAATCACTTAGGATTTAACAATATAAGTTATTTTGTCCTTGTAATATTTCAAAATGATATTATACATACGATGAGGCTGATAATCCGTTATTCTTTGTTGAAATATGAAATGTAAATCATTTACCATGAAAATGATCCAAACAACAAACAAAAATATACAGATCTGCAAATGAAGTCAGATCAGGTTCTAAAAATCTTCCTCAAATGTTGTTAGAACGAGGGGATAAGATGTGTAGTATCAAATTCTACAAAGAGCTGTGGTGTGATCGAGTTTCTTAAATGTCTTGCAAATTGTTCCCATGCTTAAAGGTTAATTGGATTCAAACATCGAAATCCCAAGTGCAATGTCTAATTGCACAATCGCGGCTGCTTCGAAAATGTTACCTTACAGCTTATAGCCAGATCCCATGACATGTTTTTCTAAAGTTTCTAATTAATGACTGTCTCGTCGCACTAATTGGAAGATAATCTTCACATTTCATTCTAAAGGATATGCTTTTTGATAGTATTCCCACTTTTGTCATTTGTGACACCGGTAACCTCATCTGATCCTGCTTAGGCTGACTATGTATCTTTATGTTCATTGCAACTCTATTGATTTCAGGATGATATCCTTCCAAACGACTATGTGAGCTGATCTCAGATTTTGTCACTTGAACTACAGCTGTAAAATCACGTTGTTTCCAGAATCTCTGTCATTGATTAGTTTCATGCTTGCGACTTGCTGTATATTTTTTATCTATCTATCGCTAAGGTTTATATACGCCCTATTTGTTTCCCGTTTATTTTCTCTTCTGGCTTAATGGTAACAAACATCAGCTTAACTTACGTTCAGCAGTTTGCTGTAAATTTTAATTTAATTGCTTTCTAAACCATATAAGTAAATTATCTAAGAAGTATAAACAACGCATTATATTAATGATGCGTATGGTAAGTTTGACTGTTATTGATGCACTATAACATAAGATATTTAATTTTGAAACCCATGTATACCATTTGTTTCTTCATAGTTTATTGTTCATAATTTGTTATAGATGATGCATCTTGCATTTTAGTTGGACCTACAAAGCGGGTTATATTGCATTGTGGAACCCTTGTATATAACAGACACTGATATAGAGTTTATATTGCACTGAGGTAAAAGAAGCCCTGTATATATCAGATAGATGGTGTACATATAACACTATGGTAGCACTATGTCTGTCAGACTCGGATAGATGGGGTATATTGCATTGATGTAGCACCGTATCTACCAGACTAGGATAAAGGTTGAATAGTACACTGCGCTAGCACTACGTTTGTCAGACTTTGAGAGATGTATAACTCATCTGTCATCGTAATGTGGTTGCACTTCGTCAGTCATCAGGATGATGCATATTACCTTCGCTTGTCGGAAATTGATACAGACTGTACATTCGACTGTGGTATCACTACGCCTGTCTGACACTGTTTAAGGCTTATATATATTGCACTGTGGTAGCAGCACGCCTGTCTGACACTGTTTAAGGCTAATATATATTGCACTATGGTAGCAGCACGCCTGTCTGACACTGTTTAAGGCTAATATATATTGCACTATGGTAGCAGTACGCCTGTCTGACACTGTTTAAGGCTAATATATATTGCACTATGGTAGCAGTACGCCTGTCTGACACTGTTTAAGGCTAATATATATTGCACTATGGTAGCAGCACGCATGTCTGACACTGTTTAAGGCTAATATGTATTGCACTATGGTAGCAGTACGCCTGTCTGACACTGTTTAAGGCTAATATATATTGCACAATGGTAGCAACACACCTGTCTGACACTGTTTAAGGCTAATATATATTGCACTATGGTAGCAGCACGCATGTCTAACACTGTTTAAGGCTAATATATATATTGCACTATGGTAGCAGCACGCCTGTTTGACACTGTTTAAGGCTAATATATATTGCACTATGGTAGCAGCACGCCTATCTGACACTGTTTAAGGCTAATATATATTGCACTACGGTAGCAGTTCGCCTGTCTGACACTGTTTAAGGCTAATATATATTGCACTATGGTAGCAGCACGCATGTCTGACACTGTTTAAGGCTAATATACTATGTATGTTAGACTTGGGTGGACGTCGATTATTGTACTATGATTGTACTACATCGGTCATAAACGAAAAGATGATGTTTGTTGCACTAGGATAGCGATACGTCTGAAGGATACCGATAGAGGTTGTTTGTTGCACTAGGGTAGCGATACGTCTGTAGGATACCGATAGAGGTTGTATGTTGCACTAGGGTAGCGATACGTCTGTAGGATACCGATAGAGGTTGTTTATTGCACTGTGGTACCACTTCGGCGGTTTAGATTCAGATAGATAGAGTATATTGTATTGCAGTAGTTCTGCGTCAGTCAGTTACGAACTCCGGATGTATAATGTTCTTTTGTAGCATTGCATCGTTCGGATTTTGATCAATACATTTTTTCTAATCAATTAATTATTAGTAAATTTATAATGTACCAAAAATATTCTTTATATGTGGACAATAATGAAACAAATTCAAGACTTTGGCTTCTTTTGTCAAAATAGATATGGGAAACGGAATGGGTCATGTACGTGCTCTTGTATAATCGAACAACAAAAACACATTTATCTTTTATTGTTATGTAAGAAATCTCTGCTTTGCGCTGAAAAATAAAATGGTTTATTCAAGATGTTAGAAAACAAGAGGGCCATGATGGCCCTGAATCGCTCACCTGATTATAAATGAGCAACATATGTTGGATTTTTTATATTTACCTACTTTTTGACCCCACATGACCCAAATTTGAACTTTTCAGGATATTATGGAAACAGACATTCCAACCAAGTTTCATGAAGATTGGGCGAAAAATGTGGCCTATAGAGTTTTAACAAGGTTTTTATAAGATTTGACCTCGTGACCTACTTTTTGTCTTTACATGACCTAAATTCGAACTTGTCAAAGATTTTATGGAGACAAACATTCTGACCAAGTTTCATGAAGATTGGGCCAAAAATGTAACCTTTAGTGTGTTAACAAGGTTTTATAAGATTTGACCTCGTGACCTTCTTTTTGACTCCACATGACCCAAATTCGAACATGTCCAAGATTTTATGGAGACAAACATTCTGACTAAGTTTCATGAAGATTGGGCCAAGGTGAGCTAAAAATGTTGCCTTACACACATAAACGTCGTTATGATGGAACAAGTTTTATTTTTACAAATTGTTGGAATGGCACTTATCAGGTGGAGAACTTCGCAGACACTTACTCATATTCAATTTGTATTTCATTCGTGCACTTAACTTATCGCTCCTAGCAGCTGTTGGTTCGAGCCACTATTGTTCATTTAAGGCATACTTCCAATAGCTTTCGGTTGTTCTTTTTGGTGCCGCAGTACATTAATGGTTTTCCTTACTGAACATGCTAGAATGAGCATCGTATTCTGTATATTTCAAGGGTTAAACTCACTTTCCTAATAATGCGATATCATTCGATATCATATAATCGAACTTGGTTAGTTATGGCCATAAAATATTGTCTTAAAGTTTAACCAAGTTTATTCTTGCAGTGAAAGTGCTAAAGTAGTTTATACTATATATAAATACGGTAAATAATATAGAAGAGAATAATGACATGATCATATTTATGTTTTGCTATACTTTAATAATAACATAAGAACACTTGCTTGGATCTTTCAATATTCTGCTAAAATGAACTTAATCAGCTAAATTGGGGTCTCAAAAAGCTAGTTATTTCCTACCTAAAACTGTGTTGCATTAAACACTTACGCTGTCCCTTAATTATGTTATTTTCTCTCGAACTTACTCTACTAATTAGCTGTTTATTGGCACACATGATGTCAAAGTACGGAAGCTGAGTTTATTGTTTCTAAACCTCGTCTTTAATGCATTCTCAGCAACAGTTCATGGCGTAATGTATCCAATGAGTTCTTTCTAGACCGCGATCATCGTCAGGGCGTATACGATCAATTTGTAAAGCTTGAACGAAGTCAGGATACTGTCCGACCTGCAAATTACACACCATAGAAGAAGTCGAATGCTAAGAAAAACCCGCATTTCTTGAGCAAAATGGGCTTATTCTTATCTGTTTAGAATATTTTCCACATATATATATATATATATTCATTATAAATTCTGAAAGGACACAATTACATTGTAACTCTTGAAATACTCATGACAAGCATAACTCTGAAATACACATTGACTAAACGCAACACTAGAACCACTCAATGGAGAAGATAGTGCAGGCAGAACAGGGGTAAAGGAAATCGTTCGTCTTTTAAGATTAAAAGAAAAATTACAATACAGATAATGTTGAGATATCCTTTGGCACTCTCTATAGAAAGTCGGCATCACCAAAGCCCATGGAGTTATGTGGCACAAATATTGGCCGACTGAGGTACATGTTCTTAATGGTCCGTGAATTGTTGAAAGCTCAATAAATATGACCCAGAGGTATTTCCTTAAGTAGTTACAAGTGAAGAATCTGGGGTTCATTACTTTGAGTCTTAGAGAAAATCGGTAAAACAAGGTGGACAGCTGTAATGTGCTTTATAGGCCTGTGAAGATAAAGTGTATGGGCTTTTTGTCTTCCCTGATGATGTTCAAAAATAGAAAAGAACCACAATGTAAATAAGTAGGGAACTGGTAAAGAGTAATATATCTAAAACACGCAAACAAGTATATTTACGAACGCAATTGTTTTACCTATCAAATGGAAATGTTTTTTTAAACTAATATAAATATATTTCGGTTTATTTCCTAAAATCTTAAATAAAAGTGAATCACGCAAAAGGTTTATATTATCAGCCGATGTTGCATGTTTGAAGTAATAACTTCAACATATAGTGCAACATCAACCAAAAGCACCAATCCATTTTATGCGATTTGATGTATTACATCTGTAGCATTATGTGCATCTCGTATGCACATGTGACGATTCAATAAACATAGTTTATAATGCCATAAACAACCATGCAACTCAGCGAAAACCATATACATGTGCACCATGCAATACCGACATTGACTGGTTTTACATAGAACATACCAAAAATACGTGTAACCTTACCATATTAAAAGATGCCGATTTAAATGTTTATACGTTATGTGTTCCTTTTATGTATGGAAACCAAGATTATGAGAAATACTTATGCATTTTTATGTTACACAAACATTATGGGGTTATTGTTATATATACCTTGAATAGTAAATACTGTTGCTGATGTTCACCTAACGGATGAACCTAAAAGGAAATTGGCTGATGCTTCTAAAGATTTCGTTTTAAGATATCTTTTTATTGCTAGTAAATTTTGATTATATTTAACCTTCTCATTTACTAAATCCGATCCCCTAGCCAAACGTTTACCGAAATTTGGATACAGAAGGTTCAATTCCCAGATGCTTTAGTTTCTTAATGTCTTATGAACTGAATACTCTTTGTTTTGGTGCTTTGCATGCGATGGTTAATTCCAGGACAGGTTGGGGCAGTGTCGAGGACTGCTACTGGGGCAGGTATCATGTTAGTTATATATGGTGTAATATCATAGCATAGTTATTATTATCTCATGTTGACAAAATTCCTAAATGACTGAAGTACTGTCGGTGTGATGTTAAACCCAATTAAAACAAGCTAAACTTCTAGCTAAGCATGTAATGAATAATTGGTAATATATTTTGACAAGACTAGAATTTCAGTTAAATGAAATTGAACAAAACAAATTTAATGAGGTCCATGTGACATGTTTTAGGTGTGATAGTGGACAGGGCAGATACCAGGTCAGCTTCAATCAACCGGACAGTCGAGGTTGCGATGACAGCGTCCAACATGACCTTATACGTCAAAATGAACCCCATCATCAGGGAAACCGACCTTAGTGACAATTTCAAACTTCGAGAAACAAGTGAGTATTGATCTTTCTTGAATGATTGTTAACAAATAAACAGCTGGTTCATACATGGTCGTTGACAAAGAATTTAATTTAAAGTTATCTGTGTGTATAACCTCTATCAATACCCAACTACAGACGCATGGTCACATTCTGTATGGTCACCCAGTGCACATTCCGTGATTGTGAAATAATGTGTGGTTACTTTATGATAGGTAATAGAGATACGAACTGTATTAAACCTATATGTTGAATTTACATCTGCTGCCATTTGCCTCGCGCATGTACTAGTTTCCTATGCTGAAAATTTTAATAACGGATGCTACACTTTGAAATGTGTCACTTCACGTCTATCTGTTCCTAAGTTTACGAAAAGAAGAAACCTCATTGACACATGGTTTTAGTTATAAAATATTTGACCCTTTACACCTGATGCGAATGTTGTGGCGCCCGTGCTCATTTGCCATATTCTTCAATTGTCAATATTGGGTTGCAGGTTGGAATAAGAATCTTATTGTAAACAAGAGATTTGACAAGTGATCTTTTACACAAGTGTCGCCTGATGAACAGATGTAAATTGTTAGTGAAATCGGCACGAAGGCACTAGACATCAGAATCCTTTTGAATTCAATACATTAGACGGCATTTGTTTCATTCCAGTCATGCACATACAAAAGGCTGTTACTGCAGGAATGTATGTGTCCGATAAAAAAAAGTCACGCCTCCTTCACGTACTATCTTTAAATTTGAGTGATCCTGTTTTTGCGCTGTGATGTGTGCCCAAGAAATGAGAAGATATCTGGAATATCTGGAACAATTGCATCAACGTCAAAATTTGAGACGTCTAATGTTTTACATGCTCGTTTCTCTTCGTCATCTGTCATTTGTATGGAAGGATACAATATAAATGAATGCTCAATTTTCATCGTTAAGCCATTTTCTGTTACAGTACAAATACATAAAAGCGTGTGTTTGTAACAAAGCCGAACCATAAGGTATTGTCTTGTATTAAATTTGTTATAAAATGAGCAGTGTTTCTGTCTAAGTCAGACACGGAAATGTGTTTATTCCCCTCAAATTTCCCATTTCCCGTATCAGGAAGCAGCTGCACCAAGATATCACTGGCACTACACAACACAGTTCGTGATCCTATTTGTTTTTTTCTACAGAACCTCCTTATGATTTACCTAAAAGGTGCAGGATCATAGTCACCAAACACCCTCCATTGATTGTTTCTTGCGAATTCAATTGAAATAGAATATAAAGAATAAGAATTTGACTTTGTGGCACACATTTCTGTTTACGGAGGACATGCACTATAGAGAGTGCTGATGTATCAATTTCACCGCATTATGTGTTCTAATGGGCTAGGACGGTGAACACTCATGAGTCATTTATCGCAATTAAATATTGGTCTACATGTCATTTACTTCGGAAACAAAATCCCTGCCTTGTCAGTTACAATGTCGAATTGAGTAAAACTTTTACGTGTAGAATATAGCATTGCTGTCACGCGAAACGATACGTCAGGCCATCCTGAAACTAACGGAAGAAAACGTTGCAGGTGGCCTCTCTGCAGATAATGTACGCCTAGAAGATAGAAACAAAGAGCTGCATACAGAAGATACAAATACACGGCGTCATAGCTCCTAATCTCAAATACACAGGGAGAAAGACTGAATGATCAGAAAAGTCGAAATGAAAGGATTGATTATATTGTTTATTGCATTGAAGGATAATTGAACAAAACAAAACAAAAAAAAACAAGAACACTTTCTTTTGACCATTCGAGATGTTATATATAGTATAACAGTATTATAAGGGAATGTTCTCTATTTTTATATTATTATTCCTTTATGTTGAAGGACCATGTTTTCTTCAAATTATATCTTGTTCTTAATGGGACATCTGATATTTCGTTGAATTCGTGAATCAATGAATTTGGAAATAATTTTGAACTGGTTTAAGATCACGAAGGTCATTTTAGTAAAAACCGATGATAAAATGTATGTTGTACTTATTTTTCTATCTAGGCCAATAAACACTTGTTCAAGGATCAAGCAAGATGATTTCAATTGAAAAGTTTGTGAAACATGTCTCGTCTCTGAGCGCTTAATATTGACTCTTTACGCTGCTAATATGAAATGTAACATTATGGTGATTATCTCCAAATAAAACTAGAGCTATCACTGAAGGTGATTAATACCCCCGCAAAATACTTTAATGCAGGAGAAGCCAGACTTCAGGCAGAGCATAGATAAGAACCTGTATACATAGTATATTGGTTGTGATATTAATAAGTAAAGTTTTTATTTAAAGTTGATAGAGAGTCAATAATGGTTGTTTGTCACAGTAGTTTAAAAATATAAGGTTACAGTTCTTGGACACTGCACTTCTCCTAGTCGCCATCTGTTTACATTTTAAGTTTCAAGTATATACCATGTATAATATTCGAGTTATGTTCAGGACAAGAAAAACAAGGAAAAGTAACAAAGGGAAATAACTCTGTAATTACTCTAGATAGAGTTATGGTTCTTGTGCACTGCACTTCCTCATAGTGTGGTTGACCATTGTATGAAATTGTTTTGAAATCCAACCAGTAGTTTACAAGTTATACTCTGGACAAGGAAAAGTAACAAGGGCATAACTCTGTAATTCCTATAGATAGAGTTATGGTTTTGTGCACTGCACTTCCTCATGGTGTTGACCATTTATGAAATTGTTTTGAAATCCAACCAGTAGTTTACAAGTTATACTCTGGACAAGGAAAAGTAACAAAGGGCAATAACAAGTTATGGTTCTTGTGCACTGCTTCCTTTTCCATTGTTTTGAAATCCAACCAGTAGTTTACAAGTTATACTCTGGACAAGGAAAAGTAACTAAGGGCAATAACTCTGTAATTCCTCTAGATATAGTTATGGTTCTTGTGCACTGCACTTCCTCATATTGTGGTTGACCATTGTATGAAATTGTTTTGAAATCCAACCAGTAGTTTACAAGTTATACTCCGGACAAGGAAAAAATACAAAGGGCAATAACTCTGTAATTACTCTAGATAGAGTTATGGTTCTTGTGCACTGCACTTCCTCTCATTGTGCTTGACCATTGTATGAAATTGTTTTGAAATCCAACGTACTTTACAAGTTATCTCCGGACAAGGAAAAATACAAAGGGCAATAACTCTAATATCAGATGGAGTTATGGTTCTTGTGCACTGCACTTCCTCTCCATGTGCTTGATCATTGCATGAAGTTGTATTGAAATTCCAACTTGTGGTTTTCAAGTTATGCTCCGGACAAGGAAAAGTAACAAAGGGCAATAACTCCATAATAAGTCAAGATGGAGTTATGGTTCTTGTGCACTGCACTTCCTCTCCATGTGCTTGATCATTGCATGAAGTTGTATTGAATTCCAACTTGTGGTTTTCAAGTTATGCTCCGGACAAGGAAAATGCAACGGACCGCTGGACCGACCGACCGACCGACCACCGGGTGACTCCTATATACCCCCCCCCCCCCCCCCCAAACTTTGTTTCGGGGGTATAAAAACACACGTGTAACTTTCGTAAAGTGGCGAGAAAGACAGACAGAGAAGTGATCCCTTTGTGTCAATTCTGTTTATCATACAAAATTTAAAATACATTGGAACTATAATAATGAATGTCATAAAATAACAGTAAAGGCAGTAAATGCCTGTTATGTTGGTTATGTTGGTTTATTGCATGCCATCACTACACATTGATATAGATTTTTGTATTTCCTATTGGATTTTTAGCTCACCTGAGCACAATGTGCTGAAAGTGAGCTATTAGGGTCACCCGGCGTCCTTCGTCGTGCGTCGTCAGCAATTTGCTTTAAATGACATCTCCTTTGAAACTGCTGGACAGAATTTGATCAAACTTGACTGGGATGAACCTTCACAAAAGTGGCTAAAATAAAATTGATCCGTTTAGAACTCTGGTTGCCATGGCAACGGAAAGAAAATAAAAAGAAAACCTTTAAATTCATCTCCTTTAAAACTGCAGGCCAGATTTCAAAATGTTTTAGTACAGATGTTCCTTGGGTAACACCTACCAAGATTGCTAATTTTTTTCCGATCCGTAAAAAAACATGGCCGTCAGGGTCGGAGTTAATTTGCCTTAAATGTATATAGAGAAAACATTAAAACAACATCTCAGAATTTGATTAAACTTGGCAGTGATGATACTTGGTTGAACCTCCAGAAAAGTTGCTAAATGAGCTTGATCCATGTAGAATATTGGTTGAATCATCTTCTTCAAAACTACTGGCCAATTTTCAGTATGATTTAGTACAGATGTTTCTTGGGTAACCCTATACTCAGGTGAGCGATTTAGGACCTTTATGTCTCTCTTGGTTTTCTTCCGATGCAGGTGTCTACTGTTACTTGTCTCATTTTGATATATTTTTTACACTGTTCGTATCAGAGAATCACCTGAAATCCAGGTATTGCGAGGGTTGAGGCCAATTGAACCCTGTTTTAAGCACCCAGTCATTGGTCCTTTTGCCAACTGACCGTTCCAAGGTGGTAACTATTGGTACTTCTCGTTTTTCATGTATTGTCCCATCTTCGCTCCGTGTTTTTCTTTTTTGTACCTACACCTTCTGAAGTTAGTTCAATTTATATGTGGTATGTCTCACAGGACCTTTTTATAAAGTAAATGGTAATTCCTAGTAAAACGAACGTATTTACTTTCCATATATTGATGTATTAACTGCTTAAGCGGCGACAAAAATGGCATTGCGATGTGTTGATAGCGAGGATGACGGGCTGTGCCTAGAATTGTATACAGTCGTTAATGGGAAAGAAAAAATATTCCAGCGTTTGTAAATTCTTGTAAGAAAGGGATATCTCACCCTCGAACCCTTGACCTTTCCCTTTAAATGCTGATTCTTCAACAGATGAACTTTCTTACTCGAACGTCTCCTTCCTGTAAAAGTTACACTGCAATTTCACAATAGAATATTGTTCCACCACTCTCATCTGTGATGTCTGAAAGCTCCCAAAAGGGTAATCGTCTGCATTTTTAACGCGTGTTTAACTAATTCCAAATGTACGAGTCTCGAATTGATGCCGATCCTCTGCTTCGCTCTTCACTATAGTTTGAAGTTAACAAGACATGCGTCTTGGTCCAATGGTAACATACAGGACTGCGGGTCCGAAGGTTGTGGGCCGAATATCGTTGGGGGCGAATCCTATTCATAACATTTCCAGGAGCAAAATGCTGATATAACCCAGGAATCGTTGAGAGAAAAAAATGTTTGCTGTAAGCACTTATTTCCTAATCGACGCAAAATAGATAATTTAAAGTTTAAACTTAACCTTATATAATACAATACTTGTAAAATGTTCCATGATACTATCTTATATCAAATTATAAGGTATATACCATACACTGTTCTATCAGTACCAGAGCAAAATAAAAGTATTTTAATTCTTTCTGAAAAAAGAAACATTGAAATTTCTCATATATTCACACACACATATGTCATTTTACTTCGTTAGATCATATAGCGGCTTTATAGCCTTACAGTAAAATTCGAAGATGACAAAGTTTCATTTTTATTTTTGTTCAGAAAATATTACGTAACAGACTCCTTTTATTGCCTCTGAGACATATTCTCTCTTCACAACACAAGAAATATCAAGCGTTGATTATATAATACTCGAATAAAAGCTATGAATATCCTGGAATACAGACATTTTAATGTCACAATAGTAATTATTAAGTTTCACTTCCATTTTAATTCAAATTAATTACATCAGAGGTAGCCGTAATTGATTTAAATTCAACATGTTTCTAAGATTTTGCAATGATTGCCGAGAAACTCTGCAACATAAAAAATAAACTGAATTTCCATTAATTCTGTTAAAGCTAATTTCTTTAAGACACTGAGTTTTTGTTGCCATATTATTCACCCAGCATGAAACGCTTCTTTTTATTGAAGCAATGACCACGGCAGATTGCTGATTTGTAATTGCTGTCATGTAATTTAAGAGGACAAGTTGAAGTGTAAAGATTTGCAACTAAAATTCAAATTTTGTATTTATTTCGCCCAAAGAATAATTCCCACCATGCCTTAATCATTTTTCTATAACGCAGGAAAGTCACAGGCGTTAAATTTGATCACACGCCGGAATATGGCGTTAAGCCAAAGAAATTGTATTCGAATTTGAAGTACAATTGAAGTGCTAGGTTTGTACTTATCCGTAACTGCCTTAATACATGAAATGTTTAAATTATCGATGCCTGGCCTTTGACGGGCTGATCGTTTTATTGTCTTCTGCCAGACTCATTTGCTATTTTGTTGTAGACACTTTTTTCTTGTTTATTTAGACTAATGATGATGTTTTTATCAGATATTGTCCATTCAGATCACAAATGAAAGTGAGAGTTTTATTATGATGGTAGTCCTTGTTAAATATTAATATATTCAAAATTTAGCCCCAGACTCATTTTTATTTATAATAGGCTATGAATCCTTTCATCGACTATAGCCCGCATTTTATATTGATACATTACCATAAAAATGAACACATTTTATAATTTAGAATGTTTGATAACTATTTATGCAGTCTTTTTTATAGTTTTATTTATCTATTTATCTTTTTGGGGGGGGGGCAAGTAAATGAACATTTTTTTTTCATATTTTCATATAAATTAGTTTTCAAAACATTTTCTTAATTTTAACTAACCATTTCTTTGTAGAAGTGTATCAATTAAGTTTAAAAGGAAATGGCATATCTCATGAGTAGTTGTTCTTCTGGCATTCCCGAACAGCAGGGTATTTCTGTCTGATATGCAAGAAAAGATTTTCAATCATTGTAAACTCAAGATGTGCAAGAATTAAATCTACCACCCGCTATATGTATTCGAAACTAATTTCCACAAAATTATACTGATAAAATGCAATGAGTGGTAAACATGGTTTATTTGATATGCTCGAATTTAATTAGATTGCCTTTAAAAATATACATTGTTTAAAGCCCTCGGCTGAACCATGGATTTCTCCCAAACAAAGACGGAAGTGTTGCCGGCAGCAGACTATGGTATTTTACATGCACCATTAAAATACTTCCTGACAGTCATTGAACTTAATAACATTGTTTTATTTGACTTTATTTGATTCTTAAAATACTTTAATGGCTTTAAATCTAGGCTGCATAGTATGGTATGATCGAGTTATATATTCCATGTCGATAAAACGACTTGCAGTAAAACCGGGTTTTCCTACTGCATCTCGTAAACATTTTGTTTGAAGAACTCATTCTCACCCGGGACAGGATTTTAACTTTTCATATACGTGGAAATATACCTCATCTTCCTGGAATCTGCCATGATTTTTTCAAGTCCATTACCGAGGATATAAACACTAAACCACCCGGAGAACAATTACCAATGGACAAGAGTTGATATTTTACATCATCATTGTAGAAACCATTTGAAGTATCCTGCAGGGGTGACAGATGTTGGACAATAAATCGGACACACGTTATCATTATACACTACATTTACACAAATGTTGGCATAATCATTATTAGACAAATAATTATTATATAGAACAAAGTAGCCACCACGTTGAATCCAGCATTGCTTCAAGGTACTAATTCTGGACTCTCTGGATGTATACTTTAACTAATTCAAATAATGAGTGTAAATCATCCTAAATAATGCAAAAGTAATCATCTGCTTGATATGTCTTTAATATATTTTCAAGAAAAGACTGGCATGGGTTTTACTCACATATGTTCAGTTTGATAACTTTAGTTTGTTTACGACAACTCCGTGTAGCATAAACACAAATTAAGACCATATTTATATTATATCAGTTTCTTTTCGTAATAATAGATGGTATTTTTCGTTCGGAATATGGCCAAATAAAGGTCAGACTACAGATTATCGTTACATAAAACAAGTCTACATAAAGGAAATAAACCATTTAAACGACGTAATGATACATACTTTTATTGGAATCAATGCGGAAAGCACTCTTAAAAAGTCAGTGGGTAATAAATTATTGCTGCTGCCTAGGATACAATTCTGGCTTTAAGTAAAAAATGAATTCAGTTTCAAGCTTAAGGATACATGTATATGGTTACTATTTTCCTTAAATAGTACAATATAATCTGCAAGGTTAAGAACTAGTTTATGATGAACTTATATTATTGTAACGAACACGGCCCGGCCCGGAATCGAACCCGGTCCACCGGCGTGATAACCCAATGCTCTGAGCCAAAGTGTCGACTCCCTGACGCAGTTGTCAGAGATTGAACTTATACCCGTGACGACGCATCGTCACATTATGTTCTTGGATGAGGCCCATTGTCTCGAAAATCCCCGAATATTTCACTACCGACTTAAAACAAAATTGTATGTGAATGTTACTAACTTATCCAATGGAAGGAACCGATTGTCAGAGACGTTTTGGCTGTTTGTTGTTTTCCAATTTATTCGGAGTCTTTGTCAAAATATAGTGGTGTCTCGCTGCAATATCACGTCATAGGCAAATTGACTTGACTATTTGAGTTTACCGTCGCTTCGACAGTATTTCAGTCATAATGCGAAGTCCAGCTAATTACAGGTGGAGGAAGACCCCAAATGCACGGAGGCATCCGGGTAGAACCACCGACCTACCGCAAGCCAGCTGGAAGGCTTCTTCACATGAAAATCCGAATGACCCTGTCGGGATTCGACGTCATAGGCAAATTACATATCACATCGATTTACATTATGGTGACAGTGGACCAAACAATCGCGGAACTGCCCCACTAGATGAGTTCAAAGTAATATAATAGTTTAGTAACATTGTAGCTCTTTTAGTATGATGGGGTTGTGGACACTGCTCACTGTACGGATGCTCTATAATCACTGCTAATTACGAAACCTAATTCTAGTAATATTTTATTTGCACAAGGAAACGTTTGCTTTGCATTATATATCACTTTTTTATGAAACAAAGTTGACGGTTTATACAGCTTTACATCAGTCTGCCTGTTCTAGGCAAGCTGACAAGTAAAATAAACACGAATAATGACAACACCTTTTACTTCTAAAATAACAAAAACATTAACGTCACAACAAAAAATACTTTAAAGTTAGTTTTTGTTATAATAGCTACTCCATTCTGATTGGCTTCATTTATTATTGATAGAATAAGTTACAGTCGACAAACGTGCATTGTTCAGTATAACGTGTTTTTATTTAAATTAAAGGAAGAAGATGTTTCATTTATTAATATTCATGAATTCAAACACAACAGATTAAGAAAGAGATATTTAAACATAAGGGAAAAATAGGAAAAATAAATAGTTGATAAGAGTCTGAAATAGTGCAGTGTCTTTACATTACAAATGCTTTTACTTTAAGTCATTTTTCGTTCCCTGTTCACCATGTTTTACCCTGAGATTCTTAGACATATTTCTATAATCTGTCAGGGAAACTAAAAACAACCCGATCGTTACAGAGTTCGGAATCTCCCTTACTGCACCACGAAAAAAGAGGTTTTTATTTTGTCTTGTCCCTATTGTATCGTTTCCCCAGCTTCATAATCTGAGTCCATGATTTTTGCATCTCTTCTCGTGTGAACCTGAGGAAAAATACAAAATAAGACACTTTTAGCGATGAGGTATGGCGAAACAATAATAAGCAATTATTGATTCCCAGAACGGCAGAGTTGAGCCTTCTGCTTTGTTTCCATAGCTAAACATCTGATGTTAATGTTTTCAGAGACAGTTTTGCGACAAAGTTGTGAGGATGACGATGCATTGAACGTTACTGTCATAGAATGATAAGAATCTAGCAGATAGTCGTGTTTAAAAATGACAGTTGCCACTTCCAATTTGTTAACTGCAGAAGCTATTTGGCGATGATTCAAGATTCGTGCATAAAAAAGCGCTGTGAGGAAATGATATCCAATCTATTTGCTACTAAAAGGCAACACTACAGCACACGAATGAATAAACCCACTTAATTATAAAGTTCTATAATTATTTTTGCCAAGATAGCTCTAATTCGAAAAGCTTTGATTGCGTGTTCGTTTCCAGAAAGACATGGACTTCATTTTTCACTGCAATTTCAGATGGTATTCAGACTAAACATTACGTTTGGAATAAAATAGAAATAATAATTGTATGTCAACGAGGCGCTTTCTTTTCTAATATGAAGTTACTATACTTGGCATGTCATATTTCAAGAAGTCTATTTGATTTAAACAGACACGAATTTGAGAGGACAAGCATTAACAATAATGAATCGTCGACATAAGGAGGCCCGAGGCTTTTACCAAAATTATAATTTTATTTGTATTTTCTGAATCTAAACATTTATCCTTGGATATACTATAAGTCCATATATATATATATATATATATATATATATGTGTGTGTGTGTGTGTGTGTGTGTGTGTGTGTTTATAAATGAATAGAGAAGGACAAACTGCGTGACTTTCAAGAAATACACTTGTCCTTAACGCAATATATTCTGTATTCAGCCGTTTACAAAATATCGATCTTAAAGTTTTGCAAGAAACTGAAACTCACGTAGTTTTCCCTAGCACATGACAATACAAATTGCTCGTAAATTTACACTTAAATCTTTTGGTCTATTTTTGTATTCATTGTATTTACTCGTATAATCCAATTCCCGCGCGTTTTTTCTTTTTCCTATCACAAGATATACTTGCTCTTTTGCTCCCTGTACCTCCAGTGATTTGTTTGAAAGTTGTTTCTGAGGCCATCAAGACTTATTTTGTTTTTGTTTTGTTTTTTCATTATATCCCGGCAGGGTCATTCGGATTGTTCATGTAATGAGCCTTCAAACTGGCTTTATGTAGGCCGTAATTTCTACCCGGATGGTTGTATGCTACTGTGAAATTATGTGTTCTACAAGTGAGATAATATCCATACTCACCAGGGTTAGTTAAACAGACTTGCCGGAACTATTGTTTTCCCTTATACAGTTATTATATAGGTTTGTAGCAGCAACTTGCTTAAAAATAGAAATTGAATTTGATTTGAGTGAATGTGGAATATATCTCATCTCGAAGTGATAAAATTTTCACTCGTGCTCGTGAATATATTAAAATTGTCTCGAAGAACAAAATATATTCGGGGCCTTCCTCCACTTGTAATCAACATGGCGTCGCTTTTCGCCATAACGCAAAACAAATGTTTATCAGATAATTACCTTGTTCTTGTTTATTAGCAGATCATTATTTTGGGATGTCACAAATACTATTCCAGTACATGTACTTGAACACTGGTTTTATTTTGCACTTATTTGCAGGTGTTGCTTGAGGTCATGTTATTTCGCTTGAGTGGTTATCTTGTATCTAAAAATAGTGCAATGCTGTGGTCAGTCAGTACCTGGCAGGCTATTGTAGAGGGAGGAGCTGTTTCACCATTATTGATAACTGTAAGCTTTCCCCTGGCCCTGTAGTTTAGGATAATGTTGAATTCTTTAGGGCTTTGCTCGCGTGGATTGACTTTTCTTGTTTAATTTGTAGTTTTGAGTAGTAATAGGTTTATTTTTCTTTATCCTGTAGGTAGCTACTGGTTGTGGACACCAGGACCATTTCCCCTCCCGTTTCTGTGTAATCATTGTCTACTGAGCAAGAACCGATATTATAGAAAACTGTCTTTTATAAAATGGTTGTTTTCAAGTGTCGTCAGGATGATTTAACTTTTAATTATTCGTTCATGGAGAGACGTATGAATATGCCTGCAAGCGTTTGTCATCTTATATTACCCATGGACTCGCATGTTAGCGTTAATTATGTAACGTCTAAGTTGTTTCGTGAATGCCTGCGTGGCTTATCTGTTATGTCCTTGTGATAAGTGTAGCCTAGGAAAAAATGCCTGTGTGGCTTGCATAAAATGATGCTTATAAATGTTTACTTTAATTTCGGGTTCCTTTGGTCCTGTGTGGTGAACCAGCAGATGTGACGTGCCTGTGTGGCGTAAATGCGATTGTGTTGTACCGTTTGGCGAACATGTAGTTGTGACGTGTCAGTATCAAAGATGACCATGTGAACGAAGTGGAGACCTATGTGATGTGCGAGACAGTTTAGGCTCAGTTGATTTGAACCGCTTTTTATTTATCATTTACATTTGTGATGAGATATGTAAATGAAGTTGGAACACTATATGAGCTATAATTCATCTACTTTATTTGACTTATGATGAAAGGGCAGTTCGCTTAATATCCTATTTGTTCGTATTTCATGTATATTTTAATTCTGGATTTCCTTTTGCTATATTGCCATTTAATATGGTCATAATTTATAAAGAATCTTGAGTCTCATTGTTTTCTTTGCTGTTATAAAAAAAATCCGGGAGCACAATTATTTATATTGGTAGATATTATGACATGGGATTTATAAGTATGTTATACAAGTCACCGAGGAGTTTTATCGATGTCACATGCAAATCAAGCGAAAATTACGCCATCAAAATATAATCTGATAATATTTAACCTTGTTGTATGTTCTTCCAGGAATTTAAGCTCTTAAAAAGTTGATCGCGAATTTCAAAATATCAGATGCAGAAAGGCAACCATAAATGAGAACATTCATGATTATTTCTCTTTGATGGCCATGAAAGACGGCACTCCGTACATGTTACTGGATATAATGTTATTGATAAATCATTATCCAGCAAGGAAAGTGTGAGGAGGTTTGAATAAAAAGTCGTCAAACTAGGAAAGCTTCGAAAATAGACTCAGCTGAGATTTTACATGGGTATCATATGATAACCAAAAATAGTAAATATAAACATGACGATCCTGTTAGAACACTTTTCCGCCTATCAAGGATAAAGACCTTCACCCTCACTGGGTTTTGAACATATCTGATTCCCTAGTTCACATACAAATGAAATATTACAAGTACATGAATACGATGTGAACTACAAAATGTTTTGGTTTTTTTATTCCAGTGGACATCAACATGTTGTTGTTTTTGTTTTACATTTCTTTCGATATTTTAGCTGTTATGTTGAAATTTGGCTTAGGATTGCATTTAGTGTTCGGTGGAAAAACACAACATTTGACATCAAATTCATGGATGCATTGGGACATTTTCAAGAAACAATATTATGAGCAATGAGCTTTCCTTATTTCTCTAACATAAATCCCGAAACCCACGATAAATATATTTCCAGCGGTGCGCCCTGGTCGCGTATCAAAACGCAATGTATATTCATATAGGTACATATAATTAATAGTACGGATTGCGTCCGGAAGAATTAATTTACCTTATTCAAAAAAATTGTTTTACCAAAATCCGAAGCAGAATAATATTCTTGTTCCAGCGCACTCGATAATTAGCAACGAATAAACATGTCCGAAGGGAATCAAACACGGTCACTTAAAAAGGTTGGTTTTTGCATAATCTTACTGCCGGGACTTGGTGCATGTGGCCGCTGGTCGCATAATAAAAAGGTCGTTTAATGGGATAAATTTATATAGCAAAAACGATCGGACGGGATTTATAACGGTCGTTTAATTAAAAAGAAGTCGTTTAATACAGGTGGCCGCATGCACAATGTTGACTGTATAAGAAAAAGGTCAAGTCCCAATTTTCAAAAGTTATTTACCATTTTCCTTCTAAAACACACAAACTAATACTTGTGATATAAAAGCTACTGGTAACTGTTCATAAAGTTATCGTATATAATTGAGCAGAACTTTTTATTTTATTTTTGAACAGGGTTGCTTGCAACGCTGGTCTATGGTAGCACACGTTTCTGCACATTTTTGCATCGCATAACGTTTCGGTGCTATATTTAGACATCGATTTCCCTTTTCACTACGCGGAGAAAGTTCCAAATTTTGTTTTCTGTCTTATGACTAAATGGGGATAATTTTCATGTTTACTTCATTAGGATTGCGTTATGGAAGTCGAAACTGAATAAATATTTGTTGATAATCGATGCTGGAAATAACAGGTTTAATAAACTGTAATGAAAAAAGAAAATACGCAAACGAAAGAATCGCACCTCATTCGAAGATATTTTGATCCATAACTGGCTGAATTTCCTGCGATATAAGGATAAACTTTCGTAACAGAATTATTTGGCCAGATGGTGCAGTGGGTAAAGCAACTAGGCTGTTCGCTTCAAACGGCGTTCGAAAGCGGTGCTGGTTCAAGTCCAAGCGGGAGAACAATATTTTTTTTACAATATTTTTATTATTATTTTTACCATACCAGATACGTATGTTTTTGTTAAATTGAATGTCATTTATTTGCCTATATTAAGTACATGTGTATTTAAAGTGAAATAAAAAAATAATACATACCATTAATGTGGTATATAATAATAATAATTAAATAATGAATGTTTGTTGTTTTAGATTTGCTTCCAGATTTTCATATCACCGCGTGGGTTCGAATCCCGGCAGGGTCATTCGGATTTTCATGTGAGGAAGCCTTCCAGCTGGCTTGCTGTAGGTCGGTGGTTCTACCCGGATGCCTCCATGCATTCGGGGTCTTCCTCCACCTGTAATTAGCTGAACGTCGCTATATGACTGAAATACTGTTGAAGCGACGGTAAACTCAAAAAGTCAAGTCAAGTCTTCTTAGAACTGTAGGCAAGAGATGTAAATGAGAGTAAGAGTGGCGATATTGTAAGCAGTCCATTGAGACGAATGATTTGTTCATCTTTTCTTTTTACGACCATGTGCATGCAAGGTTAAAGCGAGTTTATAATATTGGGTTTGTTGGCATCGCTTGAAAATTTTATCATCGTTTATTAAATTTACTTTGATAAGCAAAAGAATTGCGACATCGTCACATTAAAAACCCTGTTCTCTCAGCGCTATCAGCGATTTGGTTTGTTATTACAAAAATCATTACAATGTATTCACCACAATCTGTGTGCTAACATACTTGTGTTCGTGGTGCCGCGTAATTTCAGAGACAACAAAGACTTATTAAACAAAGATTGGCAACTAGTCTAATTCTCACAAAAGCATGTAACAACGTGTTAAATTCCCGCAAAGTCACGTTTTTAAATATCTCCTTTTCTATTGAAGCTACGTGAAAGTAATGTGTATCATTACATTACCATCATAATGATATCTTATTTATAGAAATAAAATCAAGTAAGGAAAAAAAATATATGTAAAATAGAAAAGTACCTGCTGAAAAGAACTATGTAATATTCATTATTTTTTCTTTTACACTCACTGAATCTAAATCACTATTCAAAAACTTTTGAAAATTAATCAAACTGAAAATAATAATTCAACGTATGAGGGAAATGATAATTTTATGATATGGTTGAATTTTCTTATGTGATTTTACAATACTTTTTTTTTAAGTTTGCAAAATTAAGTTATCTGCTATGAACCTACAGTCCTACACAACATTTTCCTCTGGCTCTGACAGGAGTTTCCTATCTCTGTTAAATAAGTATTTGCAGACACTAAGGTAAAATAGGTTCTATACATTGTATGAGCAGTCTACTCAATATAAAACAGTATTGACACTTTTATTGTTTTGGGAAGCTGAATCATTTTAAGTCATGTGACAGGGGTCTGTTAAAGATAACAATAATTCATAATTCACTCTGCTGCATTCTTTATTTGTCATATACTAGGAGGAGGGAGCGAGGGGGAATTAGTTATCATTCCGTGTATATCTGTCTGCTTGCGAGTTTTAAGTGGTGCATCGTGAGGACACCTGATGTCTGATTGTCTGTACTGTGCCATGAGCCGATTCACAAAGCATCGTATATTAGTAAAATTCACTTATATATGAACATCTGGAACATTTGGTTAGACTATCATCCATTTTTCTTTCATTTAATCGACATGATGGTCTATAAATATTGAAATGTGAATTTATTTATACTGCACATAAACTGTCTGGTTTTAACTGTTAACATTTAAGAAAATATAGCAGTTGTAAAGTTTACTGAATTTCGGAAAACAATTTAGATTTCTTGTGAATACGCATTCAGGCCACGTGTTCTCGTAAATAAAATGTACCTAAGTAGGTCTCTAACATTGTCTATTATTTTCAATCGGGATTTGAGTTTTAGGCTAAGATCGCCTTTTTTTCTGAGATCTGTTTAGGTGACTATTTAGACACTTTAAATAGCGGTAAGTATTTTGTTTTAGTGAAGTGGTTGTGAAGATAAATCATATATTTTCTTTCTTGTTCATGGAAGCTCCTCTAGAAATTTAACTGTAAACGACACAAAAACAATACATATCTTCATAGAAAATCTTACACAGACTAAGAAAGCTAAGGGTTTAATGGAAGCGTAGGAGAAGGTTTAAAGATTACAGCTGTAAAATATTGAAAAACAGAGGTATTAGTTATCGCTTATATTTTAAGTTTTAAGGAATTTATCACAAGCGATGCGAGGCAGAGCGCTGCGATAAATCCATAAAATAAAAATATAAACAATAACATATTTGCAGTTTTTCACGTACGCCATACAGTTTGCTCTTGACATCGCCTCTCGTTTGATTGATATGTATGGCTCAGAGTCAGTGTCGCTAAGTGCAGTTTTATTTTAGAGCTAAAAAAAACATGGCGTAAAGCTGTGACCGTTGAACTAGCTCAACCCAAAATTCGCTTTGGTCACTTAGGCAACATAAAACTATATTTTTTCATATCAAGACCTCGCGGTTTATTTTATGCAATATAGTTTTTCAAATTTTAAACGAAATCCAAGCATTTCATCGACAAACTGTAAGCTAATATACTATTACACGTTTTCATTAAACAAACAATATTTCAACTAAAGCCCACTCTGTAACAATGATTGATCTGTTGTTTTTTTTTTGTTGTTTTTTTGTTGTTGTTTTTTCATGGCATTGCAACTGATTGGGCTAGGTAGGCTAGGAAACGTAATGACTAATACTTTGATGAAAGTAAAAGAGTTCTAAAATATATCAAAACGTTTTAATCAGCACATTAGTTGCGAAAACCCGAATTCGTATTAAGACTTAAAGCAAACAGCACATCTTTGATTGTACTGTCTATATCTGCTGTAGAGGTAAATTATTTAGTCTAATAATTTACGCTTTCAATTCTTTCAACTTTATATTGTTTTCTCTCTCTCCTCTCTCTCCTCTCTCTAAAATAACAAAACACAGAAAAACACAAACACACAAAAACTGGTTATCATAGTAGGCAATACATCACCTCAGTCCTAATTATCTCTCCGAGATCAAAAACAGATTCCAAGCTTAATATCGCCACCCTCAACCATATTAACACAAAGCTAAATTTTATAACTACATGTATAATACTTATCTGTGAGTAGCCGGTATTCTACACCGTCCTGACAGTCTCTTGACGGCAGAGGTTAAATGTATGGGCTTGTTTTCCACGTCTTCGTAGAAATTATATTGAAATGCAATCTTATTGAATTCATAAATTATGATGTGATTCTAATTCCTCTTTATTCCATTTTTAATCACCATTAAAATGAGGAATTGCTTTCATGAAATCAAAATTTCTCACGGGGAAAACGCGATATTTTAGATTTAAATCATGTAAAGGAATCGGTTTTGCTGGGAATTTAAACATGAAAATTGGATCCTGGTGCTTTATTTCGTTTTAGCATGAGTTTTCTTTTTTAATAATTTCCCATATAACTGTTGAAATATGCATGCTTTATAAAAATAAACAAGAGTACTAAAACTAACTGCTTGTATAATTGAACTATCATAGTCTTCCTGTGTAATTTGTTTTACAGCAGCCTTCCTTCGTAATAGGACCAATTTACCAGCGATTGTTATTTCCAGTCGGCCCGATCTGGAGCAAATTTTCCCCGATTAACCTTTTTTTTGTTGTTGTTGTTGTTTATTCGTCCCGTTTGTCGTCCTGAATTCCCTCAATCTTCTCCGATAACCCCCCTCCCTTTTTTGACCCGATTGAGTTCCGACCATTGGACCATGGCGGCAGGACGAATCAAGGACGATCCCCGCGCGATCGACACGTTTGCGTGGCGCAAGTATTCGAAAGTATCCGCAGCTACACAACCGTCGATAGAGAGCGGCAGGGGCTATACGAAAGGTCAAGAGAGCGGGTGAGACAAAGGGCCTTCAGGGCACCCTGGGACGACCACGGGCGGGCGGTTTTTCTTCATCATGTTGATCACTTTTTGGTAGCCGACCCTCAGAAGACTGAGACGATGGCGCCCAAACTTTTCCCGAAGGTATATTGTAGTCCTCGTCCGTGAGTGCTCGCAGATTTCCGACTATTATCGTAAAAATGCGACCGATCGACCGAAAAAAAAGGAAACGGAAAACAATCCTTAATCTAAACTGTCGTCATGAAATGAATAAGACATACAGCCTTAACTTTAATGTATACATGTACTCAAATATTTATTCGATAACAGTTTTTATCCCAAATCATGAACGAAAGGTGCTATTGTGCCTATATTCAAAAAGGGGGATAAAAACAACACGGTAAATTAACTTGTAAATGTTACGGCCATTTATTTTTAAAATCATATTAATAAATGGTGTGAATGTAATGGTTAAAATTATTGTGAGCGTTTATTTATTACCAGGGAGTCTTTGATGCAGTAGATAGAGATGCATTGTGGGTAAAATTAATTTACTCTGGAATTTGTTGTAGAATGACAATTATGATAAAATGTATTAACCCTTTCCCTCATAGAGGAAACCATGAAAAGACCTATGCGAACAACATAAACCCAGATCAGCCTGCGAGTAACTCGCAGGCTGATCAGGTTTTATGCTGTTCGCTGCTCCTCAGTGGTCTGGAAATGAGGACTTTGTAATTAAATTTGGT
>CM037778.1:87510426-87540941 GCA_021229015.1 Solen grandis
AAGGTTTAACTGTGGTTTTCTGCAGATCAGGCTTTATGTGGTACCTATTGAGTGCGTCAAATGAGTCTATATGAGGGAAAGGGTTAATGTGGATATCTAATCAAAGTAAATTAAGTTTTAAAGATGAGGGTGTATCATATTCTCAGTTTTGTTTATGTCACTTTTTGATTAAAACAATTTAATAATTTGAATTTAAATTGCATGACCTGTCATCTATGCATATGTATTATTAGCTGATAATATGGTATTATTCACCACAAATCCAACCAGTTTACAGTTTACTGCAATACATCGATATTCTGTTAAATGAGATTTAAAGTAAATGCAAACATATCTCTACAGAACAGAAATTATGTTTCTTAATTAACGGTAAAGAAGAAGAAATTGTAGACAATTTCATTTATTTGGGAAAATAATTTACGTATACCAGGAATAGGCATAAAAGAAACGAAAGAATATCACTATTTTTGTTAAAAAAAAAATTAATTTAGACGAATGTCAATCTATAAAAGAAGCAATTTTTTGTCCGTTATATTCACTATATACATATATTATGACAAGTTATAATACTATTGTGTGTACACTGTCTTTACCATAACTTATTTTGTAAATGGTCAAAGGCAATATATGCCAATATTACAATAAACTTTGGACTTGAACTTGAAATATAAGTTTTTCACCAAATTAGCTGCAAGAAATATTGGGAAGATAAAATCGCTGTGCAGTTACATAGCACTAGCATCACTCACAATTTGACTTTTTTCATCTTCTTTTAATAATTTTACTTTTAAGATCAATATTGATGCTTTATATTACTGTAGTCCTTATGTGTAAAAAGAGTACCGTGGACTTGTCGGTAAGAACTCGATAAAGATTTTGGTCGAGCGTCTAGTTGTTACACTAGAACTAGGTTTATGGTATTGTAAATTGTTAAACATTTTAAATTTAAAATTGAATAATATCAAACGATTATTCGGAAAATTTATTTATAAACAATTTAGTCAAGATCAATTTTGGGCGATATCGAAGCGATGGATAGAGTCATGTTGCTATGCATTAATTAATTCCGCATTAATTAACTATGTTTATACTAGAGCATCGTTATTTCTTAACTTTATTTGATTATAAGCTCATATTGTAAACATGTTCGCTGCCATTCAATTTAATGAGACTGTATTTAAGACATCTTTGTCTGGTTATTTACTTATACTGGCTGGCATTATTATTTATTATTATTTATATTATTTATATTATTATTATTATTTACTTATACACTATTACCGTTAAATATTCGTGCATAAAACCACGCACTTAAACGAAAAATAAAGTAGATCCCTTTCAAATTCCATATTGTCACAGTACCATTTAATTTTCATTGTGAATCCTAAACTCTGTACATGCAGCGTCTGACCTCGACATGCAGCCTCACAACCGGGTGGTTTAGTGCTGTATGTCTAAGTTTTTTATAGCCCAGACAGACTGCGTCTAGCACTGACACTTCCCAGGAGGCTGGGTCTTTTAAATTATTTGTCGTGAAATGATAAATTTAAGATTGTAATATAGCCTTTATGTGTTGATTCACAAAATAACACCCAAGTTTAATTTTCAAGTTGTATTACCTCAAAACATGATTTTGTATCACTAATGCCCGTTTATGATATTAAAAATGGCTCCCGTTTCATTTTGATCGACAGAAAATGTGTGCATGCGTGTGTGTGATATCTTGTTCAATGTTATACCATCTACATGCATTATCTGTTGTCAAATGAAATATATGAAAAACACATCTCTTAAAGAAAGAAACGGTGTACTTAAATGACTGAAATATCAGTGATGTCTAGATATAGAAATTTGTTAACATCGTCATTAATTTTATGTCTCGATGTAGTAATAGATTTTGAAACGATGTCTAATATTCTAATAGGAATGAGTGATTTAGAATCTATGTATCTGTTTTCACATGTCTGAGCAGATGCATATCAGTTCTGCAAGAAGCTGGTAAACGGACGTTTCCAGTCAGCATTGCTGGCGTAATTGCTTATTGTCTATTGAAGCTCCTCGGCAGTGTTCGGGAAACCCGAACAAAATACCACCGATAAAAGTAGCCTCTGATTGTCTGGAACACACGATTTGTAATTTAATTTTGGTATTGTTTTGAATAGCCCAGATAAGTGGACTCAAACCCACAGCGGTTCGGAGCTAAATGATAGCCTGTATAGAACGCTACGGAAGCATTCTACCATACAGCCGTGTCTGAAAAGAGTGATGGTTTTAAATAACTGGGAAAGACATATTTAAGATATTAACTAGTATATTCAAATATCGTACAGCTTACATTTTTAATATATCTTGCGAACATTACTTGTAATGGAGATTACGAGTAATGAATATTAGAAAACGGAATCACTTTCAATCTTATTCCTCTGTCGAACCTACAGCCAAACTGTCTATAAGCCCATGTACATGTTTTGTTACAAATAAGCTTTATACGAGTATATCAATGGATACAAACTGTACGTATTTGCACATCCTGCCATCATGATACAAAAGGATACAATACGGAAATAAAAAACTGACTTGTAAACCTTCTCAGATCAAATTGTCTAAGGAATAAACATGCGTCAATTTCTTCCAATTGAAGCAGACACATATATTTCTATCACAAGAATTCACAGCACAAAGGCATAAGAAATTCCATGCACATACAGGAGTTACCCTTTATATCTTTAAATGTGTTTTCTTTGTTGTTGGAAATTACACAAAGTTTTAACGGAAATAGATAAACAGTAAAACATTTGCCTTCCGATCCATCAAATAATTTTATTGTAAGAAGGAAATCTAACGCCAGCGGTCCTTCAAAAATTGCTTTAGACTTTGCACAATCAATTATTAACGTTTTCAAAGCAATGTTGTAAATATTTCACAACAGCATACTCTTTTTTCACCACAAATGTCACATTTTTGGAGTCCAGTGGGAATGGTAGCCGTAATTTCGTGCGTGTTTCTGTGAAAGTTACTAGATGATTATTTCCAATTAGGCTAGATTTCTGTTCAGCACTGAGCTTAAATTGCGGTTTAGACACAATAAGAAGGGACACACAGAATTATTTATAAGAATAATGAACAGAAATGGAGACCATTTACACCACGCTTGGCGCATATCGTTGTTTTTTAACAGATTGGAGCATGCCGGTAGATGTTTACAAAGGAATACATATTGATCCTAGAAATGAGTGAATGTTTTTGAATGCAATTTTGATATGATCAAATAATTTTAGGATAACGCTGTGTACAAATACATGAGAGAATATGTTTGAATGTGATGTTTAAATACGATTTAATATCTATAGATAAGACGTTCCATCACAAATGAAAAGAGAATGATATTGATTATAACATCTTAACGGTATATATGTAGCTTTAGTTTATTAAGAGCATGTTCATAATATACTGAATATATAGCGAATATGAAATCGAAATGAATAAATATAATTATTTTAAACATCAAGATAATATTATTATTTATATTGATGTAACAGAAACATGTTGAGGATAGCGGAATAACAGTGTATATCCATGTTTTACTCTAAAAGTAAACTAATATACTTAATGAAATGCCATGTATAGCTGTATTGATTTTATCTAAAGAAGAAAGAAAGGAAAACCTGCTAAACAAATGTTTTAATTCCCCATTTCCAAAAACTAATTAACAAACTTTGAAACTTTTCTTTTAGACTATATTTCCTGCAGAGATGTTTTACAATTGCAATTTAATGAAATGCCCGAAAACCACCGGCACATTTCCTAACAATCCTTACGATAGGAAAGAAAGGTTTAAAGATTCTCTTCTTATGGTTTAAGCCATATATTGAAATCTGTGAATCTTAATCAATTACCTCCCTTGTATATTGGTTTTATGGAGCAAATGATTCTTGATTAGCATGTTTACCTACAACGGTTTGAACTATATATTGCTTTCTTCCTTGTAGTTGTTCATATGAAAGACGAAGGTCATACGACTATATTTCCGAGAAGATTAACACAAAGGCTTATCGCATTTTTAAACATATATACATGTATTTCAGGTATTTATTACTCAGAAAATATGAAGTTGAAGATACATTCAGTACTGTATTTGTAGATGCAAATTACAATTACATTTTTTTTTATTTCAAACGCAAATGAATAACAACACAAACTGTTTACTATCAAAGAATATCCAATGTTTGCACGCCTAGAACAAAGATACTGTTGGTATTTCAACTTCATACGCGGATAAATACATAAGAATGTGTAATCATCCAACGAAATTATATACAATGTATTTCATTATATAATCAGCATATGAGGTAAAAACCACCACTTTTTGCTTTTTCTTTGAGAAAATTCATTCCTATCGTTTATTGTGGTTTATCTATTCTTATGTGTATTGGTAATGATAGGAATATTGCGCTTTTGAAGCATGTCCCCGAGTTTTTTTAATGTTTCACTCAATAATATACATTTAGACTTCATATTGCTTATTAATTAAGAAATCTGCCATTATTAAATTTGCAACGATATAAGCATAACAATACAACTCGTCCATAATTTCGGGGTTTACTGCAATAGTTAAGGCGATTTTTTTTCTCTGTTATAATCAGGAAACCGAATGTACACAGTGTAGATATATACTGCAGATATTAGATGTGGATATTTGTCACGCAAACAGTGATGGTGCTAAAGTTTATGAACATTCATGTAAATCCGAGGTGTGCGTTTCAGAAAAAAATGTAACTACGCGAAAATGATTATACGATGAGATATTTGCCGAATTAATAAACATGTAACAGAAGTCAGTTAGACAATTTAGAATAGATAATAACTGCGTCTGTAAAATCAGTTTGGTCGTCAAATACAAGGAAAGGAATCTTAAATCCTTTTTTACATTGAACTATTTTCTACACTCCTCCGTTCCCACTCGAGTACTGTTAATATCTGATTATTGACTGGCGATATATTTTGGCTATATTGACAGTTTCACTCGAGTGCGCCGTTATATATCCACCATCATCATTTGTACCGTCATTTTACAAGTTCAGTCTTACTCACTTATACATAACATTGACCCTTTCTCACATAATCAGGCACAAGGGACTATCAGCCTAAGGCCAACAAAAACCTATTTGTTAATAATCTTCATGTCTTATTATACACAGGGGTACACTATATATAGTAAAAAAATATCATGTTTGTTTGGTTCTGGTTTCACGTATGCCTTGTTTTCTGTGTTTTTCATATAAAAAAAACAATTGTCGCATTGTGAACAGACTTAACTACACATGCATATGCTGGGTCACTTTAATTCACTTAAGCATCGCGGTAGCCACGACAGGCTTATGTGAACGTGATTCCCGATTGACTCAAAAGAAGAGGATTTTGGTTGTAAATGTATAGAGAACACTGTAAACATGTAAAGAAAGTTTCGATTAGTAAATGGAATTTAAACTCGTGTCATCAGCAGCATTACCAAAATCAGCAGCATCTTGTGGCAGGATTTATTATTCTACAAGAAGATTAATGTGTTCTTTTCCGTGACAATACTCTTTGGAAATCAGCAAAAAGGGATAAAAAAAAGTAATAAGTTATGCTATGCGGGGGAACCTTTTCAAGTGTTTACAAATTTATGTTAAGCTTCAAATGGATTCTCCGAGATGGAATTTCTTAAAATTGCCTTAGTTTTGCGTTTCGATTTTGACTGCGTTTCATGTTTAATTTATAAGGCTAAATGCGGTGACTAAAGAAAAGGTTATTCCTAATTCAATTTTCTTTCGGTGCTGCATCGGGAAATTGTACTTTTTCTTCAATTTTATGTCGAGTCCTTATTCTTCGATAATCTGCGCCCTAATCATTTTAGACACGATTTTTTTCTGCTTTTCTGTTTAAACACTGAAATCGCTTGGTTTCATTTTGAAAATAAAATTATCAGCAGTTTACCGGAGCAATATAAGACCTCAAACATTTAATGGAACGTCAGAGTTGTCAGTGATTGCTGGGCACTCTAAATGTTCAACTGATTATGACTGCCATTTCGGGGTACGGAAAGTCAATGGGAGGAAGGTTGTTGCAAAGACACCTGAAAGATAGGAAAATAATGTGTCGCAATTTGTTACTGATTCCATCATACCTGTTAAGTTCTTAAAGTGGCAATGATTTGTCCATCTTTTTCAGCCTTTGAAGAAATTACAATTTAATAAAATACCATGACTTCAGAGTTTCTGCAGATGGACCAGAAGTCGTAAAGTGGCCCGCTTGTTGGGGGAAGTAAGAGTTGCTCTTTTAAACTGTCGTCTGGTGATATAGGCTGGTCTCATATGTACATCACTAAATCATAACTCCATGGGAGACCATGACTTTTGGTGTACACTGTGATTAAATTCCATGTTTTTAATTGAGTTTCATATTGTTAAATAATTTTATGTTTAATGGATGCCAGATTTGGTTTATGTCCACTGTCTTTAATTCTGAAAATATACTGCTTTGCCATAATCAACAAAGTATTGTTCCCATATTTGTAAACATAGAAACCTTACTTTAATTAATCTTAGCTGTTGGGTGGTTTCTCTTATAATCTACAGACAATTCAAGGTTTTAGGATCAGATATGTCATCAGTAAGCATTTAATATGTTTTAAAATGGTTGGGGTAAGCATGATTACACCCTTTATTGAAATCCAATATATAAAATACTAAATAAATAGTGTATAATAATATCACTTTTGTTAATCTTATTTTCGTATTTTAAGTATAGTAATCTCAACATCTCTTCCTATACTCATAGTAATAATTGTTTCACAGCTCATCACAATCATACACAAAAATGGCTATACCTCGTAGATTATAGATTATCATGTTTTTTTGTGTGTTGTGTTTTTTTAAGTGTTCGACTTGTAACACTGGCATCCTGAATTCTGGAACAGAAAGAATAGATACGTATTTATATTAAACTATCATTGATTGGCGATTTATAATCATAATTGATTGAACCGATCGCTCATTTGTCAACTTTTTATGATTGCTATGCTAGCAAAATATTATTCAGTATATTTAACAAATGAATTACAGACACAAACTGTTTCAGTGCTTCTCACAGTCCATACAAAATATCCATATCTCGAAAAACATTTAACGACATTATTTAAAAGTTGCTTTATATTAAAAGGATGTCATACTGCAGTTTCAAATAAACTGAATGAAAATAATGTTTAGAAATTATAGTATGTAAGTATTTAATGCAGATAACAAAATTATAATGCCAAAACGTCTCATAATATATTGATACCAATCTGCATCTAATACAGCTTCATTTTGTTTAAAAACTGTCTAATAAATGTTTTTGAAACGATCGTGATTAGAGATTATTTTTCTGTCTTACATAATCCACGTCCCTGTCATAAAATAGCACCATGGGATCTGTAGAATCTAGCAATGTCTGACAAAAGTTATGTCATATCTCGGCTATGTATAATATGAGTATTTCAAATATACACACAGTCCGTTTCTGGTATTTTTGATCCCCAAAATGAACAAACGTTGTTTTTTTCTCTCTTTTTTTTTGTTTTTGGTTGGTTGTTGTTGTTATTGTTTCCATAATAAGCCCAGTTTCTTGTCGTTTCCTATATTATTTTTCTTTTCATGTTATTTTTATCTTTATTTTCATTTTTTGTTTCCAAAACATTACGAAATTCAAAGCAAAAATTCTACTCTTTTATAACTTATTTTTCAATTGTTGTTGTTGTTGTTATTTGCTTAAAGATGTATTTTTTCGAAAAAAAAATGCATGTTTTGGTTATGACCATACACTAGTCCTCTTCTATCTTAAGAAACACAACGAACATGAATCTCTAGAACATATTCCTCTTTACACGATTACTCGAGTGTCTATTTCAGTATACACGGAAGCGAAAGACCCTGTAAATGTCAGTGCTACAAGCGAAAACCTTAAACTTTTTTACGTTAATCAGTCTTGAGATGACATTCCTTAACAAGAGGTGATCTGATTTGTAGAGAAAATACCGTTACAATGTAACCCGTTTAAGCTTTATGATTTAAACATGAGCCACTTTCAAAGCTGAAATTGCCCAGACAAATTTAAGAGTCTTTTTCCCTGAGGAATTCCTTAACAAAAGTGTTTCAAAATTGATATAAAAATTTAAAGACCAGAATCACGAACACACTGACAGCTGCACAGCGGGAATAATGGCAGAATTACGATTTGAGAGGATATTAGAAATTATCAAAACAAAAAATCCATTTGACGGTCACATTTGACCAACTCAATTTCTCCGAAACAAAGCTTTCCATCCGTCCGTCTGTCGGTCTGTCAATAGACTCAATTTTGTCCCCACTTCATCTCTAACCCATTAGTTTGATTTGAATGAAACTCACAGGATTGTTCAGGATCGAGTCTAATTGTGTTTATCGTCGGTATGTTTAGTTGGGATTATATATCACAGGGTAATGACCATTTATTTTTAGCAATATTTATATATATAATGTGTATACACTATCGTCAGTACTTTATCTCAATAATTCTTGCCTGTACGTAATGTCCAAAATATCTGGCTAGAATTGGATAACACTGCACAAGGTAGATAAGTAGCGAGCGTAGTTATGAACACCATCAGCGTGTTTGATTGGAATGTTTTATCACAGAGTTATGATCTTGTGACCCTTCTTTAACAATATAATGTACATACGGATGTTTGTCTGCACGTTATCTCCAAACCCTTTAGCTTGAATGCGGAGAATTTTCACAGGATTGATCGGTACCAAGTCTAGCTGTGTTTATCATCGGCGCTTTTTTTTTCTTGGTTGGGATTTATCATCACAAAGTTTTGACAGTTTGTTTTAGCAACAAAATGTACAAAATCTTGTCCGCACTTAGTTTTCAAAAGCTCTGGCTAGAATTGTATGAAACTTCACAACACAGGTTTGACAGACACCAAGTTTTGTTGTGCAAATCACCCGCATGTTTCATTGGAATGTTTACACTCAGTTTTGGCACTCTGTTTATTTAGTGATGCGATGAATTGTTATCTTGAGTATAGCTTGAAAGCTATCAGGATTTACTTGAAACCCTTAATATAGACAGCCAGTAGTAGAAATACATTGTCTAAGAAGCTTAACAGCTCAACCTGATTTTTGTATTATTATCTCCCTTTATCTTATAATTATCCTTGATTCTTTGATTATCTGGCAATAAAAACAATAATAATTGTATATGTATGGCGATGTTCCATTTCTGTGAGCAATATGAGGGGGACATTCCATCAGTAATTGTTACATTTGATTTAGGAATATAAGACACATGAACACAAACATATCTCAAATTGACATCGTGTTTGCAATAATTAATATTATAATTAATACTGTATGTTTATATGTAGCCGGGTAAAGGTATTTGGTGATAAACCAATAGGCAAGAAGACATGTCACTTGAAAGCTCAGTCGGTAGAGTGCAGGAACGGTATTCCTGGGGCACTGGGTTCGAGTCCCGGTCGAGACATTGATTTTTTCACCACCTGTTACATTTGGTTCCCAACGAGGGACTGTAGAAACGGTGCTAGGTATGTCTAAGACATCTGCACATGGTTACATTTACCCTGTAACTGTTAGAATTCAGGGACAAATTCTAAAATGGAGGAGGATATTGTCACAGTACCGTTAACTCACAATAGGGGAGAATCATATGTAAGCCGGCCCTGTAAGCGGAAAGCCCCGGGTTCGAGTCCCGCTCAGGCTGCATATTTTTCTCAACCTGTGACATATAGTCAAAAGACAAAGAATTTCATGATATCCCAGTCACTATATTTAGTATGTGTCTGGGAAAAATATTCTTTTTAACTGGTGATTATTTATTGTACCATGTTTTATATCATTTCTCAGAACTCAGCGTTTTTGTGTTTTTTTAACCCTTATCGTATTTTAAATGTACAGCTGTTATTTTATATTTACACATTATGTGATAATAGAATATGTTTTGCTCTTTTACGAATAAATTGTGGTCAGAAAAGGACATTTAAAATACTGAATATTAACCAGACTTGTTCAAGTTAAGATTCCAAGAAGCCGACCGTCTTCGACTGATTGAGGATTTTAAGGCTGTCCAAATTAATAAAAATGAAAAGTTCAGTCAATTATCCCCAAGTGCAGCTAAATTAGATTTCCTGTGCATAAAACCATGTTTGTAGCCAGTCCGATGCACAATAAAGGTTTCAGTAGAGTTACACTGATGTTCAGTGTGAACATGGTAATGGCCTTTATATATACAGCCAAGTTCGCCATGTATTTCTAAGACATTCGCAAAAAACCATATGCCACACTTTTAAGAGAGTTCATGGTTTCCATAGACGGAAATAGTATAATTTTGGATAATTACTTATATGGTCCACCCCAGGAGACATATCAGCTGTTAAAAGTCGTTCCTGTGTGGATTAATTAGGTGTTAAACATATAAGAGGACTTCCAGAACTCGTTGATCTTGTGTTAGGATAGTTCATGATACCGTATGTCTGTCATTGCTATGTCTGTCACACATATATGAAAACACATACTTAAATCATTGTATGTGGTATACTAAAATCAACCAACCAACACTCTAAGCACGCAAACCAAATGGTAATTAACCTTAATGTGTCATTCCAGTCTGCAGCCTGATCATAAAACAACCAATCGCTTTCTTGGGCACCACCAGCAAGAGCGAGACGTTTAACATAATTCAGTCCTACAGTCGCGCCCTGAAGATCCCTTTCTTCCTCCCCACTCTGACCAGGGAGACAAGCCAGGAAGAAGAAAACAACTTCATAATCAGCATGTGTCCTTCCTTCATTGACGCCGTCATCGACTTCATCAAATTCTTCGACTGGGACCGCATCTTTTATCTGTTTGACACAGATGACGGTATTAAACTACCCTAACACCATTGTTAACCTACCCATTTTGTTTAAGTGGTCATAAGTTTTTGTTGTTTATTAACAACATAAATGGTGAGATATACCATAAATGATATGCATTTGTATTAACTTATAACACTCAATTCTGGATGTAGTTTAAAAGGCTAGATTACTTTTTGAGAAAATGCCGAGTTGTATATAGCTCGTTTATAATAGAAAAGCTCCAAACAAATTAAGCGATTCACTCGAACGTGCATTGGATAGTCACAATGATTACAAATCGGGCAGGTTTATGAATTGACGTGTAAACTTGACTAAGCTTGTGGATGTTAGTACTACAGACTACATTAAATTGTTCACATTTTAAACATATTATCCACATCTTTTAATATTTTGCTTTCGAATTCTTCTAATAATTATCCCGTATCACCGGGAGCATCATTTCGTTAAGTTTCATTGAAAGTTTCCATGCAATTAAACCCTGAGTAATCTCGAATATCTCTTGTCCCTTGTGGATAACATGCTAATAACGCCAGATCAATTAATGAGAAATTACGCACAGCGTTTTGTAAATACTGTGATTTGTATATTTATAGGGCTGTATTTTGTTACTTGCAATGAAGAGAGGTTTAATTTCAAGCAGTCTTTGCATTTCTCAAGGGTACAAATTGTATAATTTATATTTTATCCTAATGGCGCTTCAAAATGAAAAGATCATTCTGGCGTATTTTTTTTAATTTACTCAGCTTTATGGAGGTTGCAGCGACTTTACCAGGAATTCAACAAAAGACGGAGACCCAACAGTAAAACAGAGGTTTTAATTGACGCAATACGAATACCAGATGTCAGTAATTGTCGAGAAGTGCTACGGAAGCTTGACAGGAACTATAATTTTGATACAAAAAGGATTGTGGTGGATCTATACTCAATAAAGGAATATGATACATTTATGAGTCAGGTGGGTGTTATATGATGTACATATACTTCAATGACAAAATATGGGCATCATCTTAAAATGGTGGCTGGTTTATGCCATATCGCATTTCCGCAATGTCTCGCTTGCAAAGGCGCCGATAATGGCAGCGCGACGAGGTAAAATATTTTCTGTAGTATCCGCGGGCTAACTTAACGCGCGTTTGCGAGGGCGAAAACATGACAATTAAATGACAATTTAAGCTCGCCTTGGTCCAGTTTTAAAAAACCTGACTGCGAATCCGATGGTTGTGTGTTTGAACCCGGTTAGGGGAAAGGATTTTTCATGACCTTCCCTGTAGCAAAGTACGGTCAAGCGCAGGGACCGCCCAGAGAGATTAGTATGAGTTGTAAGAGCTTGTTTCCAACCCGTTGTAAAATGAATAAGTTTAAATCAACAATTAAATGCGATGTCACTGGCGATTGGTTAATTCTTGTTCACGCTAGAATGACGTACCCGTGCTTCCAAAGTGCAGAGCACGCAACACCGACAACTCGCACTTGTCTTGCCGCTGTTGTGTCGTCGACTTTATTAGTTATACAGTTTCTTGACAGTCAGGGTACATAACATGATTTTGACATGATTTTTCTCTAAATCGATAAACCATGTATTAAGAATTTATTATACTTCAAAGTTCAGTCCTATTTCTGTGTTAATAAATACTGTCATCGCGTTGGATACTTATACCCAGTTCACATGACGTTATGTCAACGGCTTTTTGACCAATCAGAAGCGAGAAATTTAAAATAATAATGCATTGCGTTCGAAAGACGCCATCGCAACGACCCGCCATCGCGAAAAGTTAGAGCGCAGAAATGACAAAAATGTATATTTCGCACCGTTGTGCTGATTTTGCGATGCCCTTATAGAGCCCGTAAATGCGAGGATGAAACTTGGCAAAAATTAGTCACCGTATCTCTCTCTCTCTCTCTCTCTGTCAATCCCTCTCTCTCTGTGTCTATCTCTCTCTCTCTCTCTCTACTATGTTGCATTCAGTATGTTTTTTTACCGAAGAAGGATAAGACCAAGTTACGGAGGAACCCAGTTGGAACCTACTGCAAGCCAGCTCGAAGGCCTCGTCATTTTTAAAATTACGAATGACGTAATATAGACTTGAACTCACAGCGGTCCTTTCTACAATTTCAATTAAAGTGAATGTTACATACGCATGATGCGTATAAGATGCTGAAACTGAGTGCATGGTAGCAAACGAATTAATACTACCCCGGGGATTATCTTACATCCCGACTCCAAATAAACCTAACTTTATTGTTGTCAATATCCATGACGATTTGTCGTTTGGAATCAGAAGCTTACTGTCGAAGGACAGATTAATCTACGAATGACAATATATATGACTACATGGAGTGTTTGAGACATATATATGTTGCGTGTAGAACTGTTCTGTCTGTGCAATGAGCGGTGAGATAAATGTATGATTCCTCTATTATATCATTGTACACACATACATTTAAATAATGCTGATAATACACTGTACTATATCACGCTTCCTTCTGAAAAAAAATACATAAAATAATGGAAAAGAGCGTGATTATTTCATATCCACTGTGGATTTTGAATCGTCATTTACTGAGCAAAGCAATTTATTCTCAAAACTGAGATAAGGGTTTATACCATATTTGTCCAGGTTTTCTTTCCAAAGAATTGATTAATATCAAATTTTGCCAAAAAAGGTAATATGTATAAACATAAAAGAGGTAAATCGGAACCATTGAACTTAAAAAGATGGCAGAAAATTCCTTTACGAGTTATTTATTCATTGATACCAGGAGAAAACTGTGACAAATCCTTAAAACAGATTCATCCTTAATTTTAATCTAGGCAAGTATGGCGCCTGTACCAAATTGAATATCTGAAAATTACAATAAGAATTGTATGTTGCGTCTTGTCGCCTACTTTGTCAGATGTATAATCGTTTTTTTTTTTGCCTGTCAGTGCACCCTTCTGGAAGTATCTCGGTCATTTCTGAACTGTAAAAATGATACAGGTATGATGTTATATCCCTACGATATCACATCGCAGACATGTGACACAAAACACAGTGACATTATCCTGACGTCTTTTGCCTCTAACTACCTTTTAAAGCAATGTTAATATAACAGCTCCGTTTAAACGACTTCAGTATCCAGTGATCCGGGATCAATTGAGCTTGCAACCTCCAGCTTGACCGCGGACGCTGTAAGCCATCTGCCATCTGGCCTGGTACATGTATATATTTGTTTGATAATTTACAGATAATAGATGTCGGAATGAACAGAGACGGGTATCATTATCTTCTAGGAACCCTGGTGAGTTTATAAACCATATCATTATCTTCTAGGAACCCTGGTGAGTTTATAAACCCTATCATTATCTTCTAGGAACCCTGGTGAGTTTATAAACCATATCATTATCTTCTAGGAACCCTGGTGAGTTTATAAACCATATCATTATCTTCTAGGAACCCTGGTGAGTTTATAAACCATATCATTATCTTCTAGATTTTGGTACCATATCTAGGGTATTTGACTATCGTTTCAAATCAAAGGAGGCAATGCAAATTTATTGTGGGGTAGAACAAGGAAGTTGAAGAAGAAAAATATATTAGATCTAAAAGAATCTGCCAAAGTGGCAAAATCAGCTGTGTAGAATTTAGATCTAATTTTTAAATAAACTTTAAATCATTTAAGTAAACACAGAGTTTAATCGAAGTCTAGTTACTTCCCCTTGAATGTCAAAAAACAGAATGGCATATATAGTGAGAGATTGCATTTTATTTCACGATTGGTTATAGAAAAACAAACGTTTATTTGTGAATAAGTAAGGTCTTACATTGAAATTAATAAAGTAATAGTTCATACATGCATTATTTTATCATCATTGTTTAAATTTTACGTTTTCGTTTTCTCTATGGGAACCACAAGTCTACGAGATGACGTCATTTAAAATAATGTCGTCATATAATTGTTTGACCCGGCTTAAAAATGGCATTATTTTATTATCGTTAAACGTCACAAAGGTGTCAGTTATGTGGTTGCATAGTCCACACTTATTGATTTTTTTTACAAAAGTGTGGACTACGCGTTATAGTCCAAGGTGACTAAGAACAAATACTCGCATCTGATTGGACGAGAGGAAAATGCCATGTGCTAAACAATAATATTTAATCGTTAGTTATTTGATTTTTCATAAATAAAAATTATCCGCTTTTTACCAAACATGAAATAAAATATCACATTTTCAACTAATAAGCCCATCTTTAAATGATGATCATTCACAACTATGTGAAAAGCAGTGTTTGGTTCTACAATTAACAATAATAAGGATCTTTTTTTTTCTTAATTTGCACTATGGACATTTTAGTTCCTAAAAGTCGTCAAGTTAGAATGTCTGTGTTTCGGAAAAATGTATCGCAGAAATAACAATCAAACGTATGATAAAATGTCCACATCCGGTCAGTCGTATTTGATGGTAACATATTTTATGAATCCCCAACTTGTAACAAAATGTAGTCGAAACGACATTTATGAATATTCAGGATATCTGGGCTATGAACAGAGACCTGTGGAAATCCTTCACATTTGGTGGCGTCAACATCACTGGTTTCCAGCTGATCAACCGAAACAGCCGGGACGAGTGGTTCAGCAGAATCAGTGATCTCAGTGACCTTGTCGAGGTTTCTGAACCGACGGTGAGTGTCACAGTTGACTTGACTATTGACTTGACTTGACTATTTGAGGTTACCGTCGCTTCGACAGTATTTCAGTCATATTGCGACGTCCAGCTAATTACAGGTGAGGGAAGACCCCAAATGCACGGAGGTAGAACCACCGACCTACCGTTAGCCAGCTGGAAGGCTTCCTCACTTCCTCACATGAAAATTCGAATGACCCTGTCGGGATTCGAACCCACGCGGTGAGGGAATGAGTGAGTGTTAAAGTCAGCGACTTTACCCTCTCGGCTACGGAGGGCCCGTGTCATAGTTGACCAATAAACAAGATAAACCGTCCGAGACTCCATGTCTAGAAGATGATATGTCATTTGAGATTCTCATCTGTTAGAGCTGTTAGGATATGCCATATGTCATTTAAATGGTTCTCACGTATCCTGTGGAATATGTTAATGTTGGACATCATTGAACTCTATAATTCCTTTGGTCTGTCGTTAATATATACATAATGCATTAAAGACATTTAATATCATTTTTACGTGATAACGTTAATGTATATTTTGTCAGAGACGTCTGGTTTCGAATAGACTCCATGACAAACATTGGAAAGGGGCTCTAATTGTGAGTAATGTGACATTTAGCAAGAGATTTTAACGTAAAAACATTCAGAGTGCCAATTGCTATTTTCTATGGAAGTCTACTCTGTGTGATTTACTAAATTACTAATATGCATGCTGTGTAATATTCACGCCAGCAGTATCTACATGAAAAAAATGCGTTTCCCTTTATCATTTCATTTTAATACTGTATTCATGCGTGTAATGTACGAGGCATGTGTTTCTAAATTACCCTCGTCAGAGGTTCAAGACTTTTCCTTTGACTGCCTATTAGATTATATACATGATTTCCCAAATTAGCAATTGTTTTTAACTTTTATGCATGAGAAGAATGTTGATCAAGACACGGTTGAAATATCAGTAGTGTTTGTTAAGATCCGGAAAAAGGACATTTGCCAATATTTTGCCAATATTTCCCGAATTAAGTATTTTCATTTGTATCATTACCTCTGTTTTATAAGCAAAAACAGTTTTTTATCCTTATTTAAATGTACTTTCTTTTTACGTAAAATGTAGATTTTGAAAAATGTTCTTAGCTTTTACTGGTTTGGACTTGGAAAGGTCAATAAAGAAACTTCCCGCCAATGGATTTCTAACTCAAAACCCTTGGATTTCCAGTCATGTACAGTACCACTGGAATACGACACTTTCAATTAAACTGAAAAGGAGGGAATGCTTAATTGTTTTACAAAGGTCTTTTACATGTTAATTGCAGGTCGAGATGGCACTGACCATTGACGCAGTGGCTGTGTTAACAACAGCCTGTGTAAGAATGAGGCTCAGCAATCAAAAACAACTTTTCCAAAGAGGGTCGTTCCATAATTACGACAACTGCGCAAACGATTATGGCAAAGGGCATGAGAACAAAGCCGACGTAGTTTTAGAATACATCCGAAATGTAAGAACAATGTACTGCATGAAATAACAATGTTTAAAAACTGATATTGTTATATAAACTGATAATGTTTTTATACTGATAATGATTAACACCCGATTATGTATATATACTGATAATGTAGTTACACTGATACCTTTTATAAAGTGACAATGTATTTGAACAGCTAATGTTATAAACTGAAAATGTATTTACATATATATTGATAATGTTTATGATTTGATATCGTATATATACTGATAGCGCACATAAACTGATAGTGAAAATGTGCATCAACTGAAAATGCATATAAAATGATATTGTTTAATTAAATACTGATAATTCATATATACTACTAATGCGATTATAAGAGAATATTACAGAGACGCTCTGATTAGTGGATGCACCTTATTGTAGATGTGTGGTCTATCAAATTTTAGGTTTTCGTTGGATTAATGTTGAGGAGTACATCCTTTCACGAAATTCGCGAAAATAACTTCTCCACGTAAATAAATGATTTCAAATTACCCTATTACTAAGTCCGAGTAGAACCAGTTTTGAGTGCCAGCATATATTCTAACTTAATAGTGATCCTTTATAACCTAATGGGACCATGAGGATGCTTAGCTCATTGTTGTTTCCTTTCAAAGTTTTATGCTTCTAATTTGGTTACTGTCTTTTTACCCTTTTAAGAACAGTGTTCTATAATTAAATTGCGTTTGAAAAAATACCAAGTTCTTTTTTATTTTGATCTTAACTGGTTTTGGCATAAGTGAAAGTTTAATTTTGAAAAACTGACTATTTTTGCGGTAAGATTGGCATGCAGGCTCCATCCTCGGTCTCTGAGTCATTGTACTGGTGTGTTAGACGATTAGCATGCAGTGAATTGGCCATGTTTTGGAGGTGCCCTTACGATGGAGAGAGTTATAAATATTTACAGGCATACTCCTACAGTCACATTTCTTAAAATTTTAGATAATCATTCTCCCAAAATGGACTAGTAACATTGATTGCAATTGCTTGAATTTGAAATTCAAATCAGATTTTGTTGTATGTTTTTATTAAACAAATTGGGGGTGGGGGTATTTTGAATTTCTGAAAATAGCGAAAAACATACTTTTCCAATCTATATGCCCTTCGCCCTCTTTTTATAGATGAAAGGGAATGTCATCAGGGGATATTAATTAAATGCAAATTTAAGTCCGTTTTCGTTTTCATGAATGAACAACTATGTCAGGCCACGGAAATATTAAGTATATTTATTTTAGTTAAAAGAGATAGAAAGATATTTTAAACTATAATTTTTGAGGTGCTAGGTATACTGAACATGAAGAAAATGCAGTATCAGACGCCCTAGGTGAACTTTTTACCATTACTTCATACATATTCATGTTGACAAATTGGCAATCAGATAAGATCTTGCATGGATAGCTCCCAAAATGAGCTGTCTGATCAGGGTATCCATTGTTTGTCCATAAAATATTGAAGCTCAGATTTTACATAGTCTATAGTCTTCTAGCCTGCACGACAATCCATTGTTCCATATACCATTTAAGTCCAGTCAATTAACATTCATGACTGAAATTATGTCGTCAGGACGATACACCTAATAAACATACATTTATATTCATCAAGTCAAAATTTGTAAATGAATGTTCATGGAGTAGGGGTTAAAACAGACATTTTCAGAAAACGTTCTTAAAACACGTCAATGTAGACATTCTGTGAACATTTATATGTGTTTTATGAATAAGAGGCCCAGTCTAATATGTTGCTATGACCGTCGGATCATATCCTCGTCGTCCATACATTTTAAAGCTGCTACCGATCTCCAGGGAGTTTTTACTGAACACATCTGAAGGGTTTTATCTGCAGTCATTTATTACAAGATGAAACTTCATTAAGTCGTGTTTCCCTTGAGTGATGAAATTTGAAGGTCGCAATTTAAGCGTCACTTTTATTTGCTTCACGAAATGTTCGTTGATCTTTGGCAATTAAAAAGCATTTTCTCTCTATTTTTTATTTCGTTTTTTCCCTTTTTTCCTTCAAGCAGCTAAATATGGTTTTTGTTACTGTCACACATAGGAAATCAGTTTTATAGAGTCGCATAGCTTTGTAAACCTGAATACTTAAATGTGTATTATCTTTATCTTCCCACATGAAACAGACAAAGGCTTCCATGCCATTTTTTATGTACTTCCTCTTATTGCTTCTATTTACAAGCAATCTACAAGCAGTTAGTCCGTAGTAATGAATGTTATTTTTCTAGTAGGTTTGTCATCTAAATTGTGAGTGTTTTTAACATAATTGCAGGCTTTAGTACGAAATATTTTCATATATTTTTTATTACGTATAGCTCATTTGTTATTCATTTTTTAGATAGATGTAGAGAGAGATTCAAAGCATGAATTTATTAAAATCAAAAATAGTATAAGATATACAATTTGCACACGTTTTAGAATCAATTGTCATTATTTTTCTTCCACATTTAAAAATGTTTGTAATGGAGAATTAGTTGATGTTTAGTCAAGAACAGTCTCAAATTGAGAAATGTCATGAAACGTAGATCAAATTTGTTATAGAGAGGTTCATAAAGACCTAAGTCATAATACATTTATTACATTTATGTTAAGCATCAATATGATTGTCTTTCGACTAATATTCTCTGTAATTTCTACGTAGGTCAGTAAAAAAGGTATTTCAGGGAACATCCAGTTTGACAAGTTTGGACGCCGTAAAAACTACACACTTGAGATGTACCACCTCAGTTACAGGTCAACTTTACGATCGGTAAATATTCTTCATTGTCATTATTATCATTTTCATATTGCAAAACAATTTATCAAAATTGACCGAAACCAATGTTATCGTCGTAGATGGTACCATGCACTGCCATTATGACGTACTGTCACGTGACTGGCTGGGGATAGTACTCTGGTCACATTTAGTGGGAGGCGAGCACAACCGCAGTGCGCTATCGCTACATTAAGTCGTGTCTGTTTAGTGGACATGTTCGACTTCTAATGCGTTGTAGGATCGCCAACTACAAATCACAAAATATTAAACTCCGTTGTGAATCTGTGTAATGCCGTTCTTTTAATTTGTTACCTCAGCTTTTATATCAATCTCATTAAAATCATATCCTAATTTGTGCTCCACTATCCGCGATAAGGATCTGACAACAGCGCATTAAAGGTTACGTCAGATAGACCTTTGAAGTTATTTATATGCATTAACAAGTGTTTGATATTAAACCAATTAAATAGCGTCTTTCAAACTGACTTCGGTAAAACACACAGGGTGAGAAAAATGTACAGTCTGACCGAGACTCGAACTCGGAACCTTTTGCTTACAAGGATAATACGCGCCAGTATTTAGGATATTATCGTGCTGATAAGTACTCTCCTCTTCAATCCCTTCTCTCAGCATTTAAACCAGTCTACAACGGCTTGTCGAGGAAATGAGACCAAGTAACTGCTTTACTATGGTGCCTGTCAAATAGAGGTCAGGTATACCATGAAGTATAATTTCTGGAGTCTTAAAGATTGCTGCTTAACCCTTTCCCTCATAGAGGACACCATAAAAAGACCTATGCGAACAGCATAAAACCAGATCAGCCTGCGAGTAACTCGCAGGCTGATCAGGTTTTATGCTGTTCGCTGCTCCTCAGTGGTCTGGAAATGAGGATTTTATAATTAAATTTGGTAAGGTTTAACTGTGGTTTTCTGACGATCAGGCTCTATGTGGTACCAATTGAGTGCGTTAAAATGAGTCTATATGAGGGAAAGGGTTAAAATATGTAGGCAGTGTGATATAGATAAGTGTTAACATTTTTTTATCGTTAATTAAGCATTCATGGCAGCTGTTTATTTCACAACTTAGGTGGGTCATTGGAGACACACGGACGGCCTACACACTATACTGAAAAGTCCCAGGAAGAATGTTACAAAGCAGTCAGGCAAAACCCATCGTGTTGTAACAACCATCATCGTAAGTAAACACAAACCAACTTTGTCAAACGTTTCATTCACTCTCAGTTTAAATGGGTGATAATCGAATATCTGATAAATAAAATTAATAAAAATAATTTACATACATGGTTTGGTACTGGGTATAAAGGAGACTCGTATTTGTTGATTTTAAGGTGAGGTTATATAATCCTTTACGTGTGGCCATACAAAATATCTTTCACGAAGGGTGAACTAACGATGAAATCAACAATAAGCTTATTTCATTATATCGGTATCGTATTTTTCATATTTTCCCTTTCTTTATTGTGGTCATGACTATGAATTAGCCAGGTATGAGCACCAAACACCTCACTCTTCATATGTAATTAAGTCCCTCGTTTATTAGTCCCCTACCGGCTTCGCCGAAGGGGACTATAGGTTTGCACTCCGTCCGTCCGTCCATCAGTCCGTCCGTCAGTCACACACGTTTTCCGGACTTTTTTTCTAAACGCTTGCAGATATTCATCTAATTTTTGGTGTGTGAGTCTATCACCATGACTTACAGATCAAGTTTGAGTTTCGTTCCGGTCCACTGATTTTTGACGGAATTACGGCCCTTGGAATTAGAAAATTTCGTTAAAATAGCAGTTTTCCGGACTTTTTTTCTAAACACTTGCAGATATTCATCTAATTTTTAGTGCGTGAGTCTATCACCATGAGTTACAGATCAAGTTTGAGTTTCGTTCCGGTCCATTGATTTTTGACGGAATTACGGCCCTTGGAATTATTTTTTTTTTTAAATAGCAGTTTCTCTGCACTCAGGTCTTCCTCCACCTGTAATTAGCTGGATGTTGTTATATGACTGAAATAAACAGGTAGTGTTTGTGTGTGTGTTGGGGGGGGGGGGTATTAGTTTTCCATTAGGTAGGTAGGGGACTTAGTATTGCCTAAGCAATACTTTCATAATACTTGTTCGTAAATAAATTGTTACACATTTATGTTTTTAAATTAAGTTTGTCGTATTAACTTAAGTAGACGATGGATGAAACACACACATTTTAAAAACAGTATTTGATAATGATTTCGATAACTTTATACAATCGTATATAGTAAGAATTTGTCAATAAATTTGTGTTGGTTTATTTTATTATCTACTACAGTTCCATGATTCATATTTTTTTTATAATCAATACCACAGATACTTGAGGAAAGGACCCTAGCTGTGCCCCCACCCTACTTCACACACACGCGCGCGAAGCGCTTTGAATATGGCGTTTTTCAACTTTAATTCGCCATTCACATTGAGTTTATGTATCAAAACATTCTCATTCAAACAAATCTAACGTTTACTATCCATGTCTTTATAAATAAAAAAAATCTCTATATATTAATTAACAAGGTTACCAACTTCCGCAGGATGCTGAAGGGCACCCATCGGGAATAAGTGTCAACAAATCAATGAAAATGCGCCCCTCGATAATATTTGAGAATTCCCACTGTCAGCGGATAATTTTCCTTCATAACTGCAGATATTATTATTCTTTATGCCTGAAATTTCGCACTCGAAATCTCAGACATTAGAAATAATTGTATTTGTAGTTCTTTTGAACAGTTATGAAGGAAAATTATCCATTGACAGTGGGAACTCGCCAATATTACCGATGGGCACATTTTTCAAAGATGTTTTGACACCAATTCCTAATGGGTGCTCTTCAGTATCCTGCTGAAGTTGGTTACCTTGTTGTTTGTTATGTACGTACTATCAGGATTTTTTTCTTATTGATAAAGACAGGGTCCTGTCCTCAAGTACCTGTGATCAATACATGCATATTCGTATTCGATTCGGAATGAAAAAGTTGTGTTTCTGTTTTGAATTAAAATTTTGTGCCTCTGGTGGACTTTCTCGCGTTTGCTGCCGAAAACCAGCTGCTACCTATTTGTTTTTCTTAGAGATAATTTGATATTGACGAGTATTAAATTGGGCTGGAGTTTGCAATCGCAAGTTCACGTTATCTCTCAGCGACCAGATGATGTTCATCTTTTTCTGTCATTGGAGATCTGCCTTCTCTCAGGCGTTCATTTCCTTGAAGTTAGAATAGCCTTTCATAGTCTCTTTCGACGCAAGTACTGGTCCATCCAAGAAACTGCCGAGTGAAAGATAAATAAGTTGTAAAATCTAATATAGCAAAAGAAAAAGTATGATACGAAATAGTTTCTGTTCCGATAGTATTTTCATTGTGTACTTATTTATAAGTACGCTTCTCATAATCTACAAATATGTATATTTTCGTGTATATTTGATAATGCATTTTACAATTTTGATTGCTGCTACCCATGTATAAATTGATAAGTCACACACACCCGCAGCATTAAATATTTTTACACTCTCTGCCTCCTGACAGCACCTATCTCATAGAGTATTTATCGTCATAGCCTGATATATATCCATATTTTCTTAACTTAATTAATATAATACTATGTGTTATCTTTTACGTTAATTTATCTTAATTTATTTAAATTTAAACATAATATTCGTTTTTCTTCGTTTGGGAAGAGTATGATATACGAGTACACATCTATATTTAGCATATGTCAATTTATACGAGTACACATCTATATTTAGCATATGTCAATTTATCGAGCTTCGTCATCAGTTATCAACTGCATGACACAATAACGTTCTTGCATTAAATTTAATTCCGTCGTTTTAATCAGTTATGAACTGCTGATATATGATGTGATTGGTTTGACCCTTTACCTCATGAATATGCATGTACAAATTTATGACTTCATGAATATTAATTAACCTATCTTTAAATGGTATAAAAATATTGTTTTATTTTATTTGCCACTGTGTAGAAAATGAGCAACAAATCGTATGAGGAAACAGAGGAGACCTTGATCAGACAGCTCCTATACGACTGTCTGAGCAGGGTCTGCTCTGTTTGCCAATGTGTCAAAAGGAGTCTCAATCAATGAACATTTTTTCATATCATATGGTCAGTATTTGACAATATGCAAATCAAGATTAAAACATAAATTTATGTTTGCGAAAGACATTCAGTGAAAGAAAGATACATTTATGAAAAACAGTTTCTTTTTCCGAACCCACTTTATTTATTTATTTATTTATTTATTTATTTTCAGAATGAGCCATTCATCAAGCTGAAAAAACAAGACAATGGATCTCCACCTCATGGGAATGATAGATTTGAGGGGTTTTGTATAGACATGTTTAAAATTATAGCCAACTCAACCGGCATAAAATACGTCATACAGCAAGTAGGAGATACTGAATACGGCAAGTACAATGGCACGGGATGGAACGGCATGATCGGAGAATTGATGAGAGGGGCAAGTTATATATAATATCTTATCATGTTTGATATATCAACAGGACATAACCAAAGTCCACTTCATTCACGATGATTACTTAAATGTGAATAGAAAGTGTGGTTAATAAGATTTTTTTAAATAAAGATAACATATTAAGAATATGGGCACGTCGGATTTTCGAAGCAGAGGTCAACACATACTGATAAATAATTTTGATATTAAGTTTGTAAAATATCGACATGTTCTCAGTGAATAAATGCTGGTTGAGGAGGGTCAATAAACTGTTTATTTTTATTTCAGGAAGCCGATATTGCTCTCGCAAGTTTAACAATCACACACAAAAGAGAAAGTGTGGTTGATTTTACAAAACCCTTCATGAACACAGGCATAAGCATCATGATCAAAAGACCAGAAAAAGAAAAGCCGGGTGTATTTTCCTTCATGGAGCCCTTGTCCTATATTGTGTGGGGATTTATACTAGTGGGCTTTCTGGCAGTGAGCTTTATACTGTGCATGGTGGGACGGTTTAGTCCGTATGAGTGGCAGGAAGAAGGCCGGGAGACCGCGCCATCGGATACCTTCTCATTTGTAAACACAATGTGGTTCTCTCTGGGTGCTCTTATGCAGCAGGGGCCTGATATTTTCCCAAGGTGTGTGACGTAATATCATGAGGCACGATATATATGCAGTATTACACAAGATACCAAGCAGTATTTATTTTGGCTTTGGGTTGATATCAGCCTCTGGGCGCATGGCATTCTTCAGTAGTTAAATCAACTTTTCCTTCTTTTTTTATGGATTTTGCTTCTCTTTAAGATGTGTTTTTTATTTCGATTGTATTTCGTTTTATTCATAGAAGGTGTTTTAACTGTTTCCTCATAATTTCCATCTGAACAAAACAATATTAGTTTCTCAAATGCACGCAGTAATACAGTTTTATGACACGTCATGAGATTCGTAATCCATGACTTTAATGTAAGCATTGTCATTTTCTAGTCCATATAAAATGGATACTTCACAGTATAGACGCATATAATGATATAATGATATCAGTATGATACAAATAACGGGACGTTTTAAAGCACTTTTAGCAATAAGAATTAGGTATCTTTTAAACTAAATATATGGTCCGTGTCAAAACCATGTTTGTCTTTGAAGTTTTCGGTCATCATATTTTTCATATCCATCATATATTTTTATGTTCATATTTTGCATTAAATACGTATAGTATTTATTCTTTTAATGCTCGTATACATTCAATAGTGGTTTAGACTGCGTCTATTTTTGAAGTAAATGTTCATATAAAACATGTATGTTATATCAGTATATCCGGGACATCATTACGCATGCTTTTTTTTTGTTTTTTTTTTGTGGTCTGCATGGATATTTCTCATGAAGAGGAGGAACAGCAGTCAAACTTTACCAAAAGAAGACTGGTTTTCCTTTTCACTTTAGTTTTTGTATAGTTTATAGCTATTTACTTTAGGTCAATTTAGAATAGAAAGAATAGCACCAGTTCTTTGCTCCCGGAATGCGAAATAGACATATTTGAATCTCGATCCGCAGCAATAAACTCAGAGTATTGATTCATATCATGCGCACTTAAAATTGCTTAATGTTATGACGTATTTGGTCCTTTCATTCGTTTGTCTGTCTATTCGTCTTCAATACATCTATAAACAATACATTTTGTTAACAGTTTTGAAGGGAATTCAGTGAAATTGTTTTGAAATATTTTTATAATGTGATGACATATATAACACATTTTCATTTAAATTGGGTAAGGCATTACAGGAGTATTTGTCCTTAGACTTGGAAAATAAAGCACGTTACCGATGGAGTGAGCATACTAGTTATAACTTCAAACAGTGTCACAGTTCTGTACGCAATTTAGATTATTCAACCAAAATCATACATTTAAAAATTCGAAATTTCGGACGTATAATGCCTCGCTTTACATTGTTCTCTTTCATTTATCCCTTTTTATTATTTAATATTCAGTTTTATATACATTTATGATTTAAATGTAATGGGTTTTGAACACCATGAATGACAAACCTATTTGTAATGACTATCAAAGTTTTCATTTCAGGGATTAGAAATCTTTCTTTGTACTTGCTCATTATAACCACAGGAATGTCATAATCTGAAATATCAAAACAGTTACAGACGAAACATTCACTTATTTAATGCGAACTTTTTATACGTACTTAACTTTGATGGCATTTCTTTAAATATATTGTCATGTAAATTATATTTGCATGCATATACTTAATGGCGCAATTAACACAAGCTAAAAGAAATGTCCACAATAAATGAACCTAATATTTATTAGGCAGAAGTCGATGGTATTTGATGTTGCGTATACTTATTTATATACATAACAAGTATTTTCTTTAGATCGCTTTCAGGAAGAGTTTTAGGAAGTGCTTGGTGGTTTTTCACTTTGATCATCATCTCCTCATACACAGCGAATCTTGCTGCATTTCTCACGTTTGAAAAGCTGACGACACCCATTAATTCTGTGGATGACCTCGTGAAACAGACAAGCATCAAGTACGGCATACAGGAACAAGGGTCCACGAGAGAATTCTTCAATGTTCGTATATCCTTAGTAGCATAAAATCCTGTTCTCCATTTTGGTACTCTCATGTTCATATCAGCTTTTATCCTGCGAGGTCTCTTATTTATCGATATTGATGTTTTTGTTAAGAGTTAAATGTGTGGGGGTTAAACATAAACGGATTCTCAAAATACAATGGTGATAGAAAAAAAGACATAAAAAAGATATAAAATAACTAATAACAAGTTTAGCTACTTTACGTATTTACAATGATATCTTTGATCTGTGATAAAATGTGATATCTGTTTCCAACTCAATCCACGTCTTAAAATATGAAATGGAAAGCTTCCTTTCGTGAAGCATAAATATCCATGAAGATTGGGGTAATATGAATTTCATTTTTTTTTTCTGCTTCAGGATTCAAAAGTGCAGGTATACACGACCATGTATGCGGCCATGGTTGACGCCGTACCATCTGTCTTTGTTGACTCGGTCAAGGAAGGGTGGAAAAGAGTGATTTCCGGTAAAGGAAAATATGCCTTCTTACTGGAGTCGTCCAGTAACAACTATTATAATCAACGTAAACCTTGTAAAACTATGAAGGTTGGGAGAAATCTGGATCAGAAGGGATATGGTCTAGCAACACCGAAAGGGTCAGATTTAAGGTAAGATGGTCAAGACATGTGGACATAGTTTTGAAAAACAGCTGGGGTTATTTAACTTACACATCCATTTAAGACCACAAATCTTAAGCTTCTCCAATGTGTCCAACAATTGATTTCGGAAAGGCAGCTTGTTTCATTCTCGACTCACAAGGAAACGGTCACACCACGCTATTCAATTCTGACAAACGATTTGCTTTTATTTCCAAATTATTATTATGATTTAACCAAAACAACTCTGAACGTGTTTTCTAAGGAAATTTAAGCCAAATATTGATTCAAATGTACCAGATCACCACTTAAGGTAAATATATTTTTAATATGATACTGTAACAGCGAAGTATACGTTATCAACAATTCTGAAAGAAATGTGCGTGAATGCTAAAATCCATGAAAGATTATATCCAATTTCCCGAGAATAATTCGATTGTGCATTGATGGTGCTACTTTATGTTGAACTTTGATTTTACTGCACGAAATGTACATGCGCAAAACAATTCCCCAACTTCAATCGGCGACAGCATCTGTAAACATTTTGTATCTCAAACACATAGCTTCCTCAGAGAATATTTCATTTAAAAAAACATAAATAATGTCTGTTTAACGCTATCCGCATGTGATTTAAAACGTATAACACATCGCTCAATCATAACAAGCAATAACATTTGAAATGATAGTCCTGTCAGCTTTACATCTCGGGCTTGACGAGAACTCATGAACTTTTCGAATAATATATCGTTTTCGATAATATGATTGCTGTAATTTATTTACATCCAAGACTGCGATATAAACCTGACAACAGAGGAAATGTATAACCATACGTAGGTTTAATCATTATTATAAAATATGGATGTTTGTCGATTGAAGTAGATCTGATTCCGATTAATATTAAACGGATATTTGGAGGTACATTTTACTAGCTCAAAATATGTTATTAACAAATAACCAAAATATTTTGTTCAAAGCCAACGTATGGTCCAATGACTACGACTTGGACGTATGCGAGCTGGATCCCCGCTGTAGTCTAGAATTGTTCAAGACCTTCCATAAGGGCATTAAGTACCGGATGAAGCGCTGTAAATTTACAGATGTTTTGAAAATAAAATGTTGGTACATAGGACTTACAACCCTACAGTAGGAGTCTCATTAAAGACATTCAATAATTGTAATCTCAATCCATAATCAAGATATACAGCTTCAGAACTTTGACACCTTGTTTTCACGACATGGCCAACATTTAAAGGTGTCATTGTCATTAATGCATAAACACGACTGCCTTCCGGCTATTGATAATTTGACAGATTCTATTCATACCTAGGTCAAGTGCTCACAAACAGTATCACACACAAAGAGCACATGTTCTTTTGTGTAAAGTATTTTAACCATACACCATGTGTTTCACACTTACACTGGTTGAATAAGCCGGTTAATGATGTAAACATACTTGATTGGCAGTTTAGGAACCATCCATTTGTCCACTGGTTAAAACAGGGGAATAGCGATGTGGTCTCAATTGTTCGACATGCGACCCTTGAATTTCTACGAAAACTATTTAGTTTCAAAAATGAGTGGTCTAAATAGCGAGGTGGTCTTAATTCCGAGGTGGATCTGGAAGCGAGGTTTTACTGTAGAATAAAACAAAAAAAATAAACACAACAGCATTGATTAGATAACATTGTTTATTCCAAAAAACATATTTTTACGTGACATTGTAAAACAACGGTTTATAGAGTCGATCAATCGGGCTAAAAAGGTACAGACAAGTATATTTGAATACTGTCAATAGAAGGGAAATACCAAATGTCAGGAAACAAGCAGACGTAGGTGTTACATTGTAGATATATTCATATTGCAATTTCACATGCGGGTCTTTTGTCTTCACAATTTGAATCGTTGAAATAATGATCCATCAGTCTGAATAGCTTTCTGCACAACATCTCCTAATACGAAACATACTTCGCAAGCAATTCATATTGAAACTCTACTTTATAATGACATAAATGTTTTTTTAGATAAGTGACAGTGTTGCTCGATAACACAAGTCACCATTAATTTTAAGCATAGTACAGCACGTCAGTTCTAAATGGAGAAATTATCTTGCAGCTCCTTCATGTCAGTAGAAATTTGTCAATACGGACTCTGCTTGTGACATATACTCGTTGGGTTGCCAGAAAGCTATTTCAAATAATTTTAGCGTTTTCATCTTTTTTGTTCAAATCTGACACTTTCGGCCGACAGTGTGCCGTCACCTTGCGTTCCAGTGATCTATAGATGTGTGTAAATGGGTCTACAAAAGCAATGTGTCAAATAAACGTATCAACGCTTACATTGCAAAATTGCAAATTCGATTCGAAGACGGAGCCAGTTGATTTGAAATACATGGTAATACATCCAACCATTACCACATTACTAACTTAAACAAAAAACCTTAAGATAGCTTCAAACGGAGACAGCAATCTTGGTCGTTTATATCGATATGAATGGAAATTTTACAGTGCATGAACTTTTTGTAGTATCCTATTATCCTTTTCCCCATATGCTTGATGTTATAAAACCATACATTTATTCATTTCAAATTCAAATACGGTCATGATGGCTGTTGACATATATTTTCAAAATACACTCAAACTTGGCGATTTACATTTAAGGAAATTGTTAATGTAAATGAAATATTTAAACAAAATCCTAACATAAAGTTTGCAACTTGCACTGTCACCATAGATTGTCTCAACAGAACTGCATAATGGATATTGAAATTGCTTTATGAAAACTTTATTACATATCGACTGTTTCGCCTCGGCTATAATAGCACATGAATAATGTATGTATCAGTAAGCTGCATTTTTAGCTCGTTTGTTTTTCGGGAAATAATCAAAGTAATCGCGCGCCAGTGATATGTCTGCAATGTCTAACATTATTGTGGGTCATAACTTGTAG
>CM037778.1:87541041-87591041 GCA_021229015.1 Solen grandis
CGTCTGGATCAAGAGTTCGTAAAACATTTAGCACCGTCTTTTGCTTTACTTGAAGTCCATGGTCAGTAACTAGCCTACGCCACATCGCCCTGTATCCGAGAGACCTGCTACTTCTGTGTAATTCATTATTTACCACTTGTATAACGGTGTCAATTGGTGTATATGCATTCACACGTCTGCGTATACGGTTTTTCTTTAAGATACGTTTTAATTGTCTTACGCAAAGACTAATTCCACGGCGAACAAGCAACATGCATACGATTTCACGATATCGCAGACCTTGAAAAAAGTACAACTTGATCAGTTCCAGCCTCGAATGTCCGGCGTTAGGGAAAGGGATATATGGTGGAACGATAGCATCAGTTACTGATGCCTGGCAGGTAAAAATGATGAAAATAATACAAAATATTTGCACACATATGTGAAATGTCGCCGCCATCGTGCACGCTAAGGAATAGTATAGAAAAGTCTGACGTGATAAGTCTTAAATCTCAAATAATAAGTCTTAACTCTTAAGTACTTAGTCTTAAGTCTTAAATGCCAACTGTTAAGTCATAATGTCCCCCCAGCGCTTCCGTATGTCACATCTATCGTATATATTACGTGTTAATATGCAAAGATAAAATGGGGGAAAAGAGATACAATGTATATACCAATGAGATTGCAGTATTTTTCAAAATTTTCGTTCGGTTTAACTACGGTGGCATAAGGGGTATTGGAATATATTTTACGTGCGAACGTAGACGCTATTACGTGCGAACGTAGTATTATTACGTGCGCACGTAGTAGCTATTACGTGCACACGTAGTTTTCCGTGCGCACGTAGTAGCTAATACGGACGCACGTAATAGTTATCATGCTCGCACGCAGTAGTTATCGCGTCCTACCACTGCGGCATGCTTTTGCAGTTGCCTGTTTTTAAAACCATATGGTGTTTGGGATTTCAAATTCACCAGGTTTTGGATTAGCATGGTTATTTTATCAAGATGAAAAGTAATTTAACATAATATTTCTGAAACAAATGTCTGGATATCAAAGTGAAACATCACCCGAGTTTGAATTACTCAACCACACTTTATCTTTATTTCACTCTAAGATCGTTATGTCTTTAACAAATCTAGATTTAACTTCAAGACAATGTAAATGTCTATTAGATAAAATATTTGAAATCAGTGTTTATAGCTGTAATATTTAAATGAATATTGGTATATCTGATCTGTAAGTCTTAGAATTATTTCCTTTGAATTATTGAAGCTTAATTTTCACTTTATATTCTCTCCTCGTTCATTCACATCATTTTAACTCACTTAATTTAGAAGCAATGTTTATGACTACAAGACCTCAGCTAAATTTAATTAAATTTAAAATGACAATTTTACAGTTTCAGACTCTATCAATTTCATTTATCAAGCATAAGGGCAGTGAGGCCCAGTTGTAGGTTACCATTATATGACAATGGAACTGAATTTTATGAGTTCAAACACCAATTTGGGCAAGAATCTGTCATAGCCTTACACGGTTCAAGTAATGGCCAAATCAAAGAACCACTGACAAAGAACTTTTTAAATTAAATAGATGATTAAACTAATAAGCAATCTTTTTGGAACTTTAAACTTTGGTGGCATAAAATGGATATATATATATATATATATATATATATATATATAATGATAACTTGATAGCTTCTAGATGCACACGCAGTAGCTATCACTTGCACAAGTGATAACTATGTCTTAGCCTGTCTGTTGTATTAAAAGCCTCATATAATTTTATTGTTCTGATTGCAACAATATGCAAGTCATTTCCTTTTTATAAATTTTATTAAAAGTTTCATTTTACTAGTATTTACTTCAACAGATGTTAGTATTGTTTTAAGTAATCCTACAACCTTTAACATCCCTAGTGACATACAGTGCCGGATCCAGGAGTTCGGGTTAGGGGGCGTATTTTTAAAAAAAAATACAGGAAGTAACAATGCAATCGGCTTGCCGCTTTGCCAGGGCCGTTATAAGGGTGTAGTTCCGGTTGGACTAGGCATCTTGGAAAATACCTGTGCATTTTTTTTTTAATTTAAAGCTGTAGAAAACTGCAAAGCTAGTGTAAAACTACTACGTGCGCACGTAATAGCTACTATGTGCGCACGTAAAGCTACTATGTGCGCACGTAAAGCTACTACGTGCGCACGTAAAGTTACTACGTGCGCACGTAATAGCTACTATGTGCGCACGTAAAGCTACTACGTGCGCACGTAATAGCTACTACGTGCGTACGTAAAGCTACTACGTGCGCACGTAAAGCTACTACGTGCGCATGTAATATAAATATATCTTCCATGTCACCTTTATGCCACCGTAGTTTTACTCGTTAAACCACTTGGTTTATTGGGTAACCTAGTATATACGACCAATCTTTGTGCGCATGCGTGCAGAGGTGGACTTGCATAGTAACGTCAAAACATGATTCCATACATTAAGTAGGTTAATTTTTGTTATCGAGGGTTTAACAAGCTGCGAGCTTGAGCGGTTTGATTTGTTAAACCCTCGATAACAAACATTAACCTATACTTATGCATCGTGGATAAATGATTAAAAAATTATATACATAGTGAAAACTATGATACATTTGATCGAACTTGTTTATAATTTTCGGTCCGAGCGGCGCATACCGTCGTATATGTATATGCGATGCTTGCAACATTATATTACTCTATCATTTTGTCTTCCTGTTGATACATTAGAAATACACAATATATATATATTTTTTTAATTTCAAACTATGACTAGAATACCGTATCATTCGAGTTTTGACATATTAGTTTTGAGTAAATGAACCAATCAGGAATTAGTCCCTTGCGAGTGGGCCTCGGGCAAGGCCGTGCTTATGAAAAATACATAGAATAAAAGTCGGAGATACATGGTACAAATGACCGGCAAGTAACTTTCCTTGAAACGATATATACGACATCACGACAATCTCTCAGTTACGTGGTGTCATGGTCTCGTATCGTCGAATTGTTTAAAAAAGCGATATTTCAAAGTGGCCCTAACAGGATTTCGTACACGACAATACGAAAGTCACTTACGCGTTGTCCAAATATTTACCTTTTATATATACATGTGCGATTTAACAATTCTTGCGAGGTTTTAGTTTGCTGAAATATTTCTATTTAAAATTCTTTTACTTAGATCGTATGTAGCTACTCTAGTGTCTTTTAAAACAATCTTATGTAATATGGTATCTCATGCCTCATCTCTCTCTTAACACGTTCAGTGCAATGGAGAGGCGCACACATTCATTACCGAAGAAATATGAGGATTATGTGATGACGTTTCCAAAGAAAGAAAACAAGAAGCAGAAAGAGGACAAGGAAGGCCGATACGATGCAAATAGTAACCATGACAATACGGAAAAGGGCGGCGAAACGTCAGATGAAAGAGATGTTAACAGTGACCATAACAGTCTGGTAGCGGGCGATGATAGCACACGTTTCAGTGATGGGAGCGAAGGTGGGAGTATGGGTGAATATGATAATAGGACAGGTGTCAGAAGTATGGGAAATTGTGATGACAAGCCGATGATAAGAAATTTAAAAGATTGTGAAGATAGGACGGGTGACAGAGATGGGAGCGAAAATAAAAGTATGGAAGAATGTGAAGATAGGACAGGTGACAGTGATGGGAGCGAAAACAGACGTGTGGAAGATTGTATAGGAAGCACTGGTGACAGTGATGGGAGCGAAAACAGAAGTATGGAAGATTGTGAAGATGGGATGGGTGACAGGGATGGGAGCGAAAATAAAAGTATGGAAGATTGTGAAGATAGGGCGGGTGATAGTGATGGAAGCGGAAAAAAAAAGTATGGAAGATTGTGAAGATAGGACGGGTGAAAGTGATTGGAGCGAAAATGGAAGTATGAAAGATTGTGATGATAGGACAGGGGACAGTGAACAGTGTCAGTCGAGTGTAAACCATGGAGAAAATGATAATGACAGTTTAATAAAGGGTGATGATAGGTCAGGCGAAAGCAACAGAGAACATGCCCATAATAGTATGGTTGAATGTGGTTATATACCAAGTGTCAGCAATAAAGACAATGATCATGCAATATCTGAAGATAAAAGTAATGCACATGTCGACAGCGATAAAGATAGTTATCATAATTGTGCGGAAGATGTCGATGAAGGTGGAGGTGATAATGTGAACTTGCAGCCTGAGTTTGAGTTCAGGATTCCATACAATGAGTGGGTGAAGTTGCCGTTTTCTAATACCCCATCATACAGGAGACTTGCTGGTACCTGGACTGACGTTTTTGCCAAATATTTCAACTCCATTAACCCAGTTTGTGTCTTAGTCTTCAAATACAATCGGATAGCACGAAGCAACAGGGCAGGTAGCTTTGGCAATTTTTCTGCCAAGTGCAAACACACAATGTGCAAAGCTGTTTATAAAATGAAAATTGCTGAAGAACCTGTGGAAGGAGAAGAAGTTGTTGTACAGGTTAGTCGCGAAGGTGATATATCAACAGAAAATGAAACAAGAGCGAGACATGTCAAGGGCAGCACGCGAGATCAAGTGAAAAGAGATATGACATCTAAAGCTCCATTAATGTACAGGTCTGAATTTCTGGTCAAGGCAGACAGTGATCAATTAACTGCCGGAAATTTTACCTCAGTGCCAAGTAAAGACGTATTAAAACAAATACGTTCAGAAGAATGCCAGTACGAGAAATTAAGTGACTGTGTAATTCGTGAGGTGTATGCTGTTAAGCGCACACTACAGCTCTTGGACCCAACAACGAGTCCATTAAAAGGCTATGTGCAGATGATTGGTTATGAACCGTTCTTTGTTATCAATTTTTGCGCTGATCAAATAGATCTATTAACGGATGCCTGTCAAAAAGGGGATGCCTTTCTTTACTTTGATGCCACAGGCCTCTCCATGAAACGGCCAATGGACCAGCCGAAAAAATGTATATGTACTGTCTAGTTTTACAGACAAAAAGGCACAGAGAAGGAGTACGAATTGCCGAGATGTTGACAAATGACCATACTACACCATCCATAACAAACTTTCTTATGCGTGTCAGATATGCTGTAACTATCACAAGACGATACAGAGCCCCAAGAAAAATAGAGACAGACTTTAGCTTTGCCATGCTCCATGCAGTATGCCGGGCATTCAATTCTTGTGATTTGGTGACATACCTCACAAAATGCTGGCACCACATCTCTACTGAAACGACAGTTCCAGCTAGAATAACTGTTCTTCATATATGTGCTGCCCATATGTTGAAACTATTTCAAAACATGATTGTAAAGTGTACAGAGAGTGGAAAGAAAAAGAAGTTCTTCTTGTATGTGTTAGCAAGGTTGCAGACTACATCGTCCATTGAAGGGGCCACAAATTTAGTCACAGAGCTAACAACGGTATGTAGAAGCACATCCCTTGACAACAAAGCAACTGAGGCCCTCGATCGTTTGAAAGCGGCCGTAAACTTGCACGAAGATAACATTGAGAGTGGGGTAGCTCAGACGTACGAAATTGCAGAAGAGGCACATGATGATTCTTTACGAAAGCAATCACCATTTTCCGATTACTTTTCTCAGGTTGTAGCTAAGGCTCATATATCATTCAAAGGTGAAGAAAATCCATTTTACAGCCCAGGTCTCATTGTCAAATTGCTGAAAGATTACCTGCCGTTCTTTCCCCTGTGGTCAGGAATTCTTGTGTCGGAACCTGGAAGGAACTTATACGAGGGATCTTGCCGGGACAGCAACGCTGTTGTTGAGCGACAGTTCGCCACAGTTAACGAAATTTTAAGGAAGGAGAGAAACATCAATCCAGGAAAGGCATGTCGTCTCTTGTATGTTTCTGCCAAAGGATTGGCTAGATATGCTGCTGTCTCTTCCAGAACGAAAAAAATTACAGATGACACACAGGAAGAGGAAAGGTGGGAAAGACCAAATCAGGGGGGTAAAATGAAAAGAAAGAGGTCCAAATATTTCTCATCACCTTCGAAGAAAGAACTTCTGACCATAACTAGTACGGAGAAGGATAAAAAGTCACAAATGAAGCCCAGTGGCACTGAAAAAACGGGGATAAAGCAACAAAAGACATCTAAGAAATCAATTACTAATGACAAAAAAGCCCACGGAACTGAGGAGAAACGTAAATCAATTGACATTGGAGAAAGGACCGGAATTAAAGAAAATATGACATTCAGTAAAAATGGAAAAAGGATCAAAAAAGCAAACCAGACGTCAGTAAAGACATCCATCAAACAGAGAAGCAGACCTGATAAAAAGAGAGTAAAACGGAAACACACTGATTCGCCTGAACCACAAGACAATCATGTTCCTTCATTTTTCTTCACAGATGAAAATGCAATGAGATGGGGTGGCTTTGACAAGAAAAACACAGGCATTACACTGTCAAACACATGTACCATTGACAACATACTGACTGCATTATACATCATTATTTGCTCACGGCAAGATGTTGTTCAATGGCTATCGGAGTGTACTGACACTGCCACGCAAGTAGTCCTAGAAATCTGCCTGAACGAAATGGTGAATCGAAAATGGACTGAAGCGAAAGTAAAATTTGTCGGAGATTTATTGAAGAAACATGGCTCTAATATCGATTTGTTTGGAACGGAATTCGAAATGGCAGTCAAACATCTTGTTACACCTCAAAGACATACTTCACAAACACATTGTATAGAATGTTTAGAGAGTAGATCGTCAAAACATGACCTTATTGAATTGGGAATAGGAAAAAAGAGTCAAAACACGATCCATGAACTTCTTTTTGAATGGGAGCATGGAACTGCATCACGTTGTCCAGCCAGGTGCGGAGGTACGACGGCTACCTTTCGTAATTTTGATTCTCCCCCCGTGTTGTTATTCATAGCAGTAGACTTACCTTCTGCCGCAGGCAGGCTGAAGACAAATACCTTGGTTGAAGCAATAACGGTTGCAGGCCAGCAGTATGATCTTTATGCAGCTACACTTAATAAACATCGTCACTTCCGATTGCTTGTGAGATCAGATCTAAATGGACCATGGTATGAATATGACGGTCTAAGAAAAAGAAACAGATTCCTCAGAGTCAACGGCTTTAGATGCAGTGCGGATGAGGCAGTAGTTAATCTGATATATGTTAAACAACGTAGAATTTGAGGAAAGCCAATATACACTACATAGGCCAATTGATAATTCTGCGGGTGGTTAACAAAAACACGAAGATGTAACTTTTCTTTCATAAGTTATTTTGACTGTATGGCATGTTGTTTACAAATTTTTATTTGATATCTCCATTTGCGGTGTGTGTGTGTGTGTGTGTGTGTGTGTGTGTGTGTGTTTTCCACAAGTTATTAATACCTCAGCTTAAAAGATGATTTAGTAATATTGTTACAATATCATGTTTAGGGGAACTCAGGACACTTTTTCCGTCCGTCTTAACATTTTTATTTTTTCACCCTACATTTTCGTTCATGCTTTGTATGGGAATAATTTAAATTGTGACAGTGTGTAGAGAGAAAGTTTAGACTCTTCCAGTTCAGTCAATATCATAATGCGAGGATCAATGTCAGATTGAGGTTTGAAGATTTAATTCAAATATCTCTGTTTGGTTTGAAAAGAAAAAATGAGTACCTAACGTTGAGAAGATATACAGAGTCGAATCAAGATTACTGAGAAGACAAAAGTATTATTTTGATTATCTTGTGCTTTATATTTACAGAAACGTTTTGAAACACAGTCAAATTTAGATGATCTTGATTCCTGTGCTCTCAATGTCAGTGTTCACATGAGCATTTTACCACGTCTCTTGAACAACTCTTTGTATTTAAACTAAATTGCATAAATGTCAGTCGAGTTAACATATTATAATGACATATAAATTTGATTGACATTTAAACATTTTGTTATATACATGCATGTATATACTATATACTATATTTTTAAATTATTTTTGTATTAATGTAAACATAATTCATGTTACCAAATAAGTTCAATGTTCGATGATTTTACTACATGTATACCAATATCAGTCTGTAATTCTGTAGTTCCTTTTGGAACTAACCAGTACCTTTAAATTCATGTCATGTTAATAACCGTCATCCATTTCATGTCTCATGTCCCTTTGCTCTTGACATTCTTTAAATATTTTTTTTATCTAATATGTTTGAAAGGGTTTTTATTTACTATTATCACTAATATAGATGTATTTCTTTCATGGGAAAACTCCATACACTAACTTTACTTACGTTCTTAACAGAATTTTATATCTTTTGATTTGTTGTCAAAGGGCGGTTTCAAATTAAACTTACTTCTTTGCATTTAAGATTTCTTTTCACAGTCAGTTTTGCTGTTTCACTTTGAGAGGTAGTTCATTAGTCAAATATAAGGTTTTACTATATATGACTTTTCAGTAGACATTTTCGTTTTAATATAAAATATCATTCATCGGGCATTACTTTATGAGATTATTCATCCGTCATATTTGTCGTTTACTGATTATACATTTTGTTTTACTCTAATAATTTATTTAAACTTAATTTCCTTATCATTATCCTTTTTACTTGATTAGAATAATGTCAAGTAATGCATATAAACTTTTATTAACATTTTCAACACATAATAAATGAAAATCAAAAAACATGTTCTCTCTTTTTCCGTAAGAAACGCTTTTGACATTTCAGAATGGCTGTTACATCCATTTCATTGTCCATTTTATTGTCATCATAGAAATTATTCAAATTTAAAATTTTAAAATATAATTTTAAAAGCACTTAAAGCTTTATTGTTCATCATTGTCTTTCAGTCAATTTTCTTTAATAAGTTATCATGTAAAAGTTTTATGTATACCATTATTCATATAAGAGAATGTATCATCAAACTTTTTATGGTATGAGAAAAAAACTTCATGAGTGATTTTTTCCTTACACAGGATTTTTATATTATTTATAAAAAATTTAAAAAGCCGTGCTCATTTATATTTCTTATAGGATACTTAGAATTCCTCTCTTTTTTAAGTTTTGACGGAGCCTCCGTGGCCGAGAGGGTAAAGTCGCTGACTTTAACACTCACTCAGCCCCTAATCGCGTGGGTTCGAATCCCGGTAGGGTCATTCGGATTTCCAGCTGGCTTGCGGTAGGTCGGTGGTTCTACCCGGATGCCTCTGTGCATTCGAGGTCTTCCTCCACCTTTTATTAGCTGAACGTCGCTATATGACTGAAATACTGTCGAAGCGACGGTAAACTCAAATAGTCAAGTCAAGGTTTGACAGTAGTTCTTCTCTTTTGCATTACGTTCATTTCAATGCTTTTTGTCATCGCAATAGAGACACGTCATCACGAAATATATATTATTATAAAATAAATAACGAAAAAACAAAAAGGTTTCTGACTCCTGTTTTTTTATTGCAATTTATATTTCTAAGTTTATACATAATTTATGAATTCATAAAAAAATAAATACCGTCAGCGTGTTTATTTTTTCCCGAAAATTATGAAAAATAATGATAGTCCAACCAAAATGTAAAGGTAGCTGGCGAGCTTTTTGAAGATATTTTTCGGAAGATCCTAGTGTAGGACCATGAGAAGTGTGATTATATCAAACGTTTATGTTTACATGAAATATAAATACCAATCAACTTGTTTATTTTCTTCCGACGACGGTCCAAAATAAAATTTGAAAGTCAAATAAAAAGGTACGAGTTGCTGGTTAGTTCTTTAAAAAAATCAAGTAAAGCTATGTATATTCTGGTGAGGAATATATAAAGAATTACAAATATATCCATAGGTAATGATTATATAAAAAAGTTACTTCCTTGCTACTTGGTTTTAGGCGAAAGATTAGGGAAAAAATTCAGGTAGCTGACTAGCTCTTTGTAGATATTACATGTTATTTGAAATATTCTTGTGCAGAAATATGAATATCTCCACAGTATGTGATTTTACAAATTCATTCACACCAAGCTACTTGTTTCCTTCGGCGAAGATTTTGAAAAGAAAATTTAGAATAAAATCAAAGGATAACGATAAGTGGCAAGCTCTTTGGTGTTTGTTTGTTGGGTTTGACGTCCAACTGACAGTATCTCTACTTGAGACAGATATATTGCTGCCACACTGCAGTATCACACCGTAGACATGTGGCATGATACCAAATCCAGTCACATTATCCTGACACGGCGCAAAGCAGTCCTGCAATTACCCTTATATGTTGAGCGCCAACCAAGGGAACTATAAGAGAAGCATGTTTTAAGACGGCCGGGGATCGAAGCAACGACCTCACACTCCTGAGGCGGACGCTCTACGCACTCTGCCACTGGGGACGGTGCGAGCTCGTTGAATATTTAAATGAAGTTTTGTACTTTCTGGTAGAGAATACCATGACAATTATGAATATATCCATAGTTTATAAATATATTAAAAATAAACACCTAGCTACTTGTTTTTCCATCGAAAACGGTCAGAAAAATATTGATAGTCCAATCAAAATGTACCGGTAGCTGGCGAGCTCTTTGAAGATATTAAATGAAGTTTGGTATTTTCTGGTGAGGAATACCATGGCAATTATGAATATATCCATAGTTTAAAAAATATATTAAAAATAAACACCCATCGGCGAAAACATTGAAAAAAATATTGATAGTCCAATCAAAATGTACCGGTAGCTGGCGAGCTCTTTGAAGATATTAAATGAAGTTTGGTATTTTCTGGTGAGGAATACCATGACAATTATGAATATATCCATAGTTTATAAATATATTAAAAATAAACACCCAGCTACTTGTTTTTTCGGCAAAAACATTGAAAAAAATATTGATAGTCAATCAAAATGTACCGGTAGCTGGCGAGCTCTTTGAAGATATTAAATGAAGTTTGGTATTTTCTGGTGAGGAATACCATGACAGTTATGAATATATCCAAAGTTTATAAATATATTAAAAATAAACACCCAGCTACTTGTTTTTCCGTCGTAAACGGTCAGAAAAATATTGATAGTCCAATCAAAATGTACCGGTAGCTGGCGAGCTCTTTGAAGATATTAAATGAAGTTTGGTATTTTCTGGTGAGGTATACCATGACAATTATGTATATCCACAGTTTATAAATATATTAAAAATAAACACCCAGCTACTTGTTTTTTCCCGTCGTAAACGGTCAGAAAAATATTGATAGTCCAATCAAAATGTACCGGTAGCTGGCGAGATCTTTGAAGATATTAAATGAAGTTGGGTATATTCTGGTGAGGTATACCATGACAATTATGAATATATCCACAGTTTATAAATATATTAAAAATAAACACCCAGCTACTTGTTTTTCCGTCGAAAACGGTCAGAAAAATATTGATAGTCCAATCAAAATGTACCGGTAGCTGGCGAGCTCTTTGAAGATATTAAATGAAGTTGGGTATTTTCTGGTGAGGAATACCATGACAATTATGAATAATACCATAGTTTATAAATATATTAAAAATAAACACCCAGCTACTTGTTTTTTCGGCGAAAACATTGAAAAAAATATCGATAGTCCAATCAAAATGTACCGGTAGCTGGCGAGCTCTTTGAAGATATTAAATGAAGTTTGATATTTTCTGGTGAGGAATACCATGACAGTTATGAATATATCCAAAGTTTATAAATATATTAAAAATAAACACCCAGCTACTTGTTTTTCCGTCGTAAACGGTCAGAATAATATTGATAGTCCAATCAAAATGTACCGGTAGCTGGCGAGCTCTTTGAAGATATTAAATGAAGTTTGGTATTTTCTGGTGAGGCATACTATGACAATTATGAATATATCCATAGTTTATAAATATATTAAAAATAAAAACCCAGCTACTTGTTTTTTCCGTCGAAAACGGTCAGAAAAATATTGATAGTCCAATCAAAATGTACCGGTAGCTGGCGAGCTCTTTGAAGATATTAAATGAAGTTTGGTATTTTCTGGTGAGGAATACCATGACATTTATGAATATATCCAAAGTTTATAAATATATTAAAAATAAACACTCAGCTACTTGTTTTTCCGTCGAAAACGGTCAGAAAAATATTGATAGTCCAATCAAAATGTACCGGTAGCTGGCGAGCTTTTTGAAGATATTAAATGAAGTTTGGTATTTTCTGGTGAGGAATACCATGACAATTATGAATATATCCATAGTTTATAAATATATTAAAAATAAACACCCAGCTACTTGTTTTTCGGCGAAAACATTGAAAAAAATATTGATAGTCCAATCAAAATGTACCGGTAGCTGGCGAGCTCTTTGAAGATATTAAAGGAAATTTGGTATTTTCTGGTGAGGAATACCATGACAATTATGAATATGTCTCAAAGTTTATAAATATATTAAAAATAAACACCCAGCTACTTGTTTTTTCCGTCGTAAACGGTCAGAAAAATATTGATAGTCCAATCAAAATGTACCGGTAGCTGGCGAGCTCTTTGCAGATATTAAATGAAGTTTGGTATTTTCTGGTGAGGAATACCATGACAGTTATGAATATATCCAAAGTTTATAAATATATTAAAAATAAACACCCAGCTACTTGTTTTTCCGTCGAAAACGGTCAGAAAAATATTGATAGTCCAATGAAAATGTACCGGTAGCTGGCGAGCTCTTTGAAGATATTAAATGAAGTTTGGTATTTTCTGGTGAGGAATACTATGACAATTATGAATATATCCATAGTTTATAAATATATTAAAAATAAAAACCCGGCTATTTGTTTTTTCCGTCGTAAACGGTCGGGAAATATTGATGGTCCAATCAAAATGTACCGGTAGCTGGCGAGCTCTTTGCAGATATTAAATGAAGTTTGGTATTTTCTGGTGAGGAATACTATGACAATTATGAATATATCCATAGTTTATAAATATATTAAAAATAAAAACCCGGCTATTTGTTTTTTCCGTCGTAAACGGTCGGGAAAATATTGATAAGTCCAATCAAAATGTACCGGTAGCTGGCGAGCTCTTTGAAGATATTAAATGAAGTTTGGTATTTTCTGGTAAGGAATACCATGACAGTTATGAATATATCCAAAGTTTATAAATATATTAAAAATAAACACCCAGCTACTTGTTTTTCCGTCGAAAACGGTCAGAAAAATATTGATAGTCCAATGAAAATGTACCGGTAGCTGGCGAGCTCTTTGAAGATATTAAATGAAGTTTGGTATTTTCTGGTGAGGAATACTATGACAATTATGAATATATCCACAGTTTATAAATATATTAAAAATAAAAACCCGGCTACTTGTTTTTTCCGTCGTAAACGGTCAGAAAAATATTGATAAGTCCAATCAAATGTACCGTAGTGCGAGCTTGAAGATATAAAAGAAGTTGTATTTCTGGTGAGAATACTGACAATAGATATATCCAATTATAATATATAAAATAAAACCGGCTACTTGTTTTTCGTCGTAAACGGTCAGAAAAATATGATAGTCCAAGCAAGTCCCTGTGCGAGTCTTGAGATATTAAATGAAGTTTGGTATTTTCTGGTGAGGTAATACCATGAAAATTATGAATATATCCCAGTTTATAAATATATTAAAAATAAAACCCAGCTACTTGTTTTTTCCGTCGTAAACGGTCAGAAAAATATTGATAGTCCAATCAAAATGTACCGGTAGCTGGCGAGCTCTTTGAGATATTAAATGAAGTTGGGTATTTTCTGGTGAGGAATACCATGACAATTATGAATATATCCACAGTTTATAAATATACTAAAAATAAACACCCAGCTACTTGTTTTTTCGGCGAAACATTAAAAAAATATTGATGGTCGAATCAAAATGAACCGGTAGCTGGCGAGCTCTTTGAAGATATTAAATGAAGTTTGAGTATTTTTTGGTGGGGAATACCATGACAATTATGAATATATCCACAGTTTATAAATATTATAAAAATAAACACCAGCTACTTGTTTTTTCCGTCGAAAACGTCAAAAAATATTGATAGTCCAATCAAAATGTACCGGTAGCTGGCGAGCTTTTGAAGATATTAAATGAAGTTTGGTATTTTTGGTGAGGAATACCATGACAATTATGAATATATCCATAGTTTATAAATATATTAAAAATAAACACCCAGCTACTTGTTTTTTCGGCGAAAACATTGAAAAAATATTGATAGTCCAGTCAAATGTACCGGTAGCTGGCGAGCTCATTCAAGATATCAAATGAAATTTGGTATTTTCTGGTGGGAATACCATGACAATTATGAATAGTCTCAAAGTTTATAAATATATTAAAAATAAACACCCAGCTACTTGTTTTTTCCGTCGTAAAACGGTCAGAAAAAATATTGATAGTCCAATCAAAATGTACCGGTAGCTGGCGAGCTCTTTGCAGATATTAAATGAAGTTTGGTATTTTCTGGTGAGGAATACCATGACAGTTATGAATATATCCAAAGTTTATAAATATATTAAAAATAAAACCCAACTATTTGTTTTTTCCGTCGAACGGTCAGAAAAATATTGATAGTCCAATCAAAATGTACCGGTAGCTGGCGACTCTTTGAGATATTAAATGAAGTTTGGTATTTTCTGGTGAGGAATACCATGACAATTATGAATATATCCAAAGTTTATAAATATATTAAAATAAACACCCAGCTACTTGTTTTTTCCGTTTGAAAAGGTCAGAAAAATATTGATAGTCCAATCAAAATGTACCGGTAGCTGGCGAGCTCTTTGCAGATATTAAATGAAGTTTGGTATTTTCTGGTGAGGAATACCATGACAATTATGAATATATCCATAGTTTATAAATATATTAAAAATAAAAACCCGGCTACTTGTTTTTTCCGTCGTAAACGGTCAGAAAAATATTGATAGTCCAATCAAAATGTACCGGTAGCTGGCGAGCTCTTTGAAGATATTAAATGAAGTTTGGTATTTTCTGGTGAGGAATACCATGACAATTATGAATATATCCATAGTTTATAAATATATTAAAAATAAACACCCAGCTACTTGTTTTTCGGCGAAAACATGAAAAAATATTGATAGTCCAATCAAAATGTACCGGTAGCTGGCGAGCTCTTTGAAGATATTAAAGGAAATTTGGTATTTTCTGGTGAGGAATACCATGACAATTATGAATATGTCTCAAAGTTTATAAATATATTAAAAATAAACACCCAGCTACTTGTTTTTTCCGTCGTAAACGGTCAGAAAAATATTGATAGTCCAATCAAAATGTACCGGTAGCTGGCGAGCTCTTTGAAGATATTAAATGAAGTTTGGTATTTTCTGGTGAGGTATACCATGACATTATGAATATATCCACAGTTTATAAATATATTAAAAATAAACACCCAGCTACTTGTTTTTCCGTCGAAAACGGTCAGAAAAATATTGATAGTCCAATCAAAATGTACCGGTAGCTGGCGAGCTCTTTGAAGATATTAAATGAAGTTTGGTATTTTCTGGTGAGGAATACCATGACAATTATGAATATATCCATAGTTTATAATATATATTAAAAATAAAAACACCCAGCTACTTGTTTTTTCCGTCGTAAACGGTCAGAAAAATATTGATAGTCCAATCAAAATGTACCGGTAGCTGGCGAGCTCTTTGAAGATATTAAATGAAGTTTGGTATTTTCTGGTAAGGAATACCATGACAATTATGAATATATCCAAGTTTATAAATATATTAAAAATAAAACACCCAGCTACTTGTTTTTTCCGTCGTAAACGGTCAGAAAAATATTGATAGTCCAATCAAAATGTACCGGTAGCTGGCGAGCTCTTTGAAGATATTAAATGAAGTTTGGTATTTTCTGGTAAGGAATACTATGACATTATGAATATATCCAAGTTTATAAATATATTAAAAATAAACACCCAGCTACTTGTTTTTTCCGTCGTAAAACGGTCAGAAAAATATTGATAGGTCCAATAAAATGTACCGGTAGCTGGCGAGCTCTTTGAAGATATTAAATGAAATTTGATATTTTCTGGTGAGGAATACTATGACAATTATGAATATATCCACAGTTTATAAATATATTAAAAATAAAAACCCGGCTACTTGTTTTTTCCGTCGTAAACGGTCAGAAAAATATTGATAGTCCAATCAAAATGTACCGGTAGCTGGCGAGTCTTTGAAGATATTAAATGAAGTTTGGTATTTTCTGGTGAGGAATACCATGACAATTATGAATATATCCAAGTTTTTTTTCCTCGTAAACGGTCAGAAAAATATTGATAGTCCAATCAAAATGTACCGGTAGCTGGCGAGTTCTTTGCAGATATTAAATGAAGTTTGGTATTTTCTGGTGAGGTATACCATGACAATTATGAATATATCCACAGTTTATAAATATATTAAAAATAAACACCCAGCTACTTGTTTTTTCGCGAAACTAAAAAATATTGATAGTCCAATCAAAATGTACCGGTAGCTGGCGAGCTCTTTGAAGATATTAAATGAAGTTGGGTATTTTCTGGTGAGGAATACCATGACAATTATGAATATATCCACAGTTTATAAATATACTAAAAATAAACACCCAGCTACTTGTTTTTTCGGCGAAAACATTAAAAAAAATATTGATGGTCGAATCAAAATGAACCGGTAGCTGGCGAGCTCTTTGAAGATATTAAATGAAGTTTAGTATTTTTTGGTGGGGAATACCATGACAATTATGAATATATCCATAGTTTATAAATATATTAAAAATAAACACTCAGCTACTTGTTTTTCCGTCGAAAACGGTCAGAAAAATATTGATAGTCCAATCAAAATGTACCGGTAGCTGGCGAGCTTTTTGAAGATATTAAATGAAGTTTGGTATTTTCTGGTGAGGAATACCATGACAATTATGAATATATCCATAGTTTATAAATATATTAAAAATAAACACCCAGCTACTTGTTTTTTCGGCGAAAACATTGAAAAAAATATTGATAGTCCAATCAAAATGTACCGGTAGCTGGCGAGCTCTTTGAAGATATTAAATGAAATTTGGTATTTTCTGGTGAGGAATACCATGACAATTATGAATATATCCAAAGTTTATAAATATATTAAAAATAAACACCCAGCTACTTGTTTTTTCCGTCGAAAACGGTCAGAAAAATATTGATAGTCCAATAAAAATGTACCGGTAGCTGGCGAGCTCTTTGAAGATATTAAATGAAGTTTGGTATTTTCTGGTGAGGAATACCATGACAATTATGAATATATCCACAGTTTATAAATATATTAAAAATAAACACCCAGCTACTTGTTTTTCCGTCGAAAACGGTCAGAAAAATATTGATAGTCCAATCAAAATGTACCGGTAGCTGGCGAGCTCTTTGAAGATATTAAATGAAGTTTGGTATTTTCTGGTGAGGAATACCATGACAATTATGAATATATCCACAGTTTATAAATATATTAAAAATAAAAACCCGGCTACTTGTTTTTTCCGTCGTAAACGGTCAGAAAAATATTGATAAGTCCAATCAAAATGTACCGGTAGCTGGCGAGCTCTTTGAAGATATTAAATGAAGTTTGGTATTTTCTGGTGAGGAATACCATGACAATTATGAATATATCCATAGTTTATAAATATATTAAAATAAACACCAGCTACTTGTTTTTCCGTCGAAAACGGTCAGAAAAATATTGATAGTCCAATGAAAATGTACCGGTAGCTGGCGAGCTCTTTGAAGATATTAAATGAAGTTTGGTATTTTCTGGTGAGGAATACTATGACAATTATAATAATATCCATAGTTTATAAATATATTAAAAATAAAAACCCGGCTATTTGTTTTTTCCGTCGTAAACGGTCGGGAAAATATTGATAAGTCCAATCAAAATGTACCGGTAGCTGGCGAGCTCTTTGAAGATATTAAATGAAGTTTGGTATTTTCTGGTGAGGAATACTATGACAATTATGAATATATCCATAGTTTATAAATATATTAAAAATAAAAACCCGGCTATTTGTTTTTTCCGTCGTAAACGGTCGGGAAAATATTGATGGTCCAATCAAAATGTACCGGTAGCTGGCGAGCTCTTTGCAGATATTAAATGAAGTTTGGTATTTTCTGGTGAGGAATACTATGACAATTATGAATATATCCATAGTTTATAAATATATTAAAAATAAACACCCAGGCTATTGTTTTTTCCGTCGTAAACGGTCAGAAAAATATTGATAGTCCAATCAAAATGTACCGGTAGCTGGCGAGCTCTTTGCAGATATTAAATGAAGTTTGGTATTTTCTGGTGAGGAATACCATGACAGTTATGAATATATCCACAGTTTATAAATATATTAAAAATAAAAACCCGGCTACTTGTTTTTTCCGTCGTAAACGGTCAGAAAAATATTGATAAGCCAATAAAATGTACCGGTAGCTGGCGAGCTCTTTGAAGATATTAAATGAAGTTTGGTATTTTCTGGTGAGGAATACTATGACAATTATGAATATATCCACAGTTTATAAATATATTAAAAATAAAAACCCGGCTACTTGTTTTTTCCGTCGTAAACGGTCAGAAAAATATTGATAGTCCAATCAAAATGTACCGGTAGCTGGCGAGTTCTTTGCAGATATTAAATGAAGTTGGGTATTTTCTGGTGAGGAATACCATGACAATTATGAATATATCCACAGTTATAAATATATAAAAATAAAACACCCAGCTACTTGTTTTTTCGCGAAACGAGGTCAGAAAAATATTGATAGTCCAATCAAAATGTACCGGTAGCTGGCGAGCTCTTTGAAGATATTAAATGAAGTTTGGTATTTTCTGGTGAGGAATACCATGACAATTATGAATATATCCATAGTTTATAAATATATTAAAAATAAACACCCAGCTACTTGTTTTTTCCGTCGAAAACGGTCAGAAAAAATATTGATAGTCCAATCAAAATGTACCGGTAGCTGGCGACCTTCTTTGAAGATATTAAATGAAGTTTGGTATTTTCTGGTGAGGAATACCATGACAATTATGAATATATCCATAGTTTATAAATATATTAAAAATAAACACCCAGCTACTTGTTTTTTCGGCGAAAACATTGAAAAAAATATTGATAGTCCAATCAAAATGTACCGGTAGCTGGCGAGCTCTTTGAAGATATTAAATGAAATTTGGTATTTTCTGGTGAGGAATACCATGACAATTATGAATATGTCTCAAAGTTTATAAATATATTAAAAATAAACACCCAGCTACTTGTTTTTTCCGTCGTAAACGGTCAGAAAAATATTGATAGTCCAATCAAAATGTACCGGTAGCTGGCGAGCTCTTTGAAGATATTAAATGAAGTTTGGTATTTTCTGGTGAGGTATACCATGACAATTATGAATATATCCACAGTTTATAAATATATTAAAAATAAACACCCAGCTACTTGTTTTTTCCGTCGTAAACGGTCAGAAAAATATTGATAGTCCAATCAAAATGTACCGGTAGCTGGCGAGCTCTTTGCAGATATTAAATGAAGTTTGGTATTTTCTGGTGAGGAATACCATGACAGTTATGAATATATCCAAAGTTTATAAATATATTAAAAATAAACACCCAGCTACTTGTTTTTCCGTCGAAAACGGTCAGAAAAATATTGATAGTCCAATCAAAATGTACCGGTAGCTGGCGAGCTCTTTGAAGATATTAAATGAAGTTTGGTATTTTCTGGTGAGGAATACTATGACAATTATGAATATATCCATAGTTTATAAATATATTAAAAATAAAAACCCGGCTATTTGTTTTTTCCGTCGTAAACGGTCGGGAAAATATTGATAAGTCCAATCAAAATGTACCGGTAGCTGGCGACCTCTTTGAAGATATTAAATGAAGTTTGGTATTTTCTATTGGGGAATACCATGACAATTATGAATATATCCACAGTTTATAAATATATTAAAAATAAACACCCAGCTACTTGTTTTTTCCGTCGTAAACGGTCAGAAAAATATTGATAGTCCAATCAAAATGTACCGGTAGCTGGCGAGCTCTTTGCAGATATTAAATGAAGTTTGGTATTTTCTGGTGAGGAATACCATGACAGTTATGAATATATCCAAAGTTTATAAATATATTAAAAATAAACACCCAGCTACTTGTTTTTCCGTCGAAAACGGTCAGAAAAATATTGATAGTCCAATGAAAATGTACCGGTAGCTGGCGAGCTCTTTGAAGATATTAAATGAAGTTTGGTATTTTCTGGTGAGGAATACTATGACAATTATGAATATATCCACAGTTTATAAATATATTAAAAATAAAAACCCGGCTACTTGTTTTTTCCGTCGTAAACGGTCAGAAAAATATTGATAAGTCCAATCAAAATGTACCGGTAGCTGGCGAGCTCTTTGAAGATATTAAATGAAGTTTGGTATTTTCTGGTGAGGAATACTATGACAATTATGAATATATCCATAGTTTATAAATATATTAAAAATAAAAACCCGGCTACTTGTTTTTTCCGTCGTAAACGGTCAGAAAAATATTGATGGTCGAATCAAAATGAACCGGTAGCTGGCGAGCTCTTTGAAGATATTAAATGAAGTTTAGTATTTTTTGGTGGGGAATACCATGACAATTATGAATATATCCATAGTTTATAAATATATTAAAAATAAACACCCAGCTACTTGTTTTTTCCGTCGAAAACGGTCAGAAAAATATTGATAGTCCAATCAAAATGTACCGGTAGCTGGCGAGCTCTTTGAAGATATTAAATGAAGTTTGGTATTTTCTGTTGGGGAATACCATGACAATTATGAATATATCCATAGTTTATAAATATATTAAAAATAAACACCTAGCTACTTGTTTTTTTTCGGCGAAAACATTGGAAAAATAATTGATAGTCCAATCAAAATGTACCGGTAGCTGGCGAGCTCTTTGAAGATATTAAATTAAGTTTGGTATTTTCTGGTGAGGAATACCATGACAATTATGAATATATCCATAGTTTATAAATATATTAAAAATAAACACCTAGCTACTTGTTTTTTCGGCGAAAACATTAAAAAAAATATTGATGGTCGAATCAAAATGAACCGGTAGCTGGCGACCTCTTTGAAGATATTAAATGAAGTTTGGTATTTTCTTATGGGTAATACCATGACAATTATGAATATATCCATAGTTTAATAATATATGAAAAATAAACACCCAGCTACTTGTTTTTTTTTCGTCGAAAACGGTCAGAAAAATATTGATAGTCCAATCAAAATGTACCGGTAGCTGGCGAGCTCTTTGGAGATATTAAATGAAGTTTGGTATTTTCTGGTGGGGAATACCATGACAATTATGAATATATCCATAGTTTATGAATTTATGAAAAATAAACACCCAGCTACTTGTTTTTTCGTCGAAAACATTTAGAAAATTATTGATAATCTTATCAAAATGTAACGGTAGTTGGTGATTCCTTTGAAGGTATTGAATGCAATTTGATATAAATTCTCGTGAAGGTTACCATGACAATTATGAATATATTCATAGTTAATGTTTTCATGAAAAAGAAACACCAATCTACTTGTTTCTTCGACAAAAATATAAATGAAATTTAGTTTATGACAGATACAATTTAAGTGATTTTTTTATTGTTTGGAAATTAAAACTATCAGAATCGTGAATATGTTCATATTTTAGGATTTCTCTTTCCCTCAATGGTTTAAATTGCGAGAAATATCAATAAAATTTCCCGGTAGCTGGCTACTAGTAGCTACCTTTTCCCTGCAGAAGTAACCAGTTACTAGTAGCTGGCTACTTGTAGCCAACTTTTCCACCGAGAAGTAACCAGCTACTAGTAACTAACTTTACTTTCGAGAAGTAGCTGGTTACTAGTAGCTGTTTACTAGTAGCCAACTTTTCCGATCTAGTTTTTGTCTGGTGTACAATTTTTGTTTGGTTATAGTCAATTCATGTAGGTTATCTAGCTTTGCTGATGTAGCATTTTTGAGATCCGTTTACGTTTGCTAGAGCGCAAACAACCTGGGCTGATTTGTTTGTTTGATGGTTTTAACGTCCCACCAACAGTATTCCAGTCATTTAGAGACGATATCTACTTGAAAGAGATATAGTGCTGCCACACTGCAGTATAAGCCGTGGACATCTGGCATGATACCACACCCAGTCACATTATCCTGACACCGGGCCAACCAGTCCTGGAACTACCCTTATATGCTGAGCGCCAAGCAAGGGAGCAATACCAGTACCATTTTTAATGACTGTAGTATGTCGTGGCTGGGGATCGAACTGACTACCTATGCATCTGAGGCGGACGCTCTAACCACTGAACCTGGGTTGACAGCAGATGAGTAATACTGTTGCGAGTACAATAGCTCTTATTTTCTTCTAAAAATTGAAATACAAACTTGTCTTAAGCGGCCAACCAAGGGTACAAAAAATGTGACCTCTTAACAGAGGTGATCGTTCAATGAAGGTTAAACATATAACATTCTATTTTGGGATATCAAAAACTGACCGTTAGATGCAGGTTGACCGCTTAATACAGGTACAACTGTACAGCGATACCAACCGACAGCATTTCAGTCAACTGTTTCAGCAGGATACCACACGCAGTTACAATCTGACACTTGGCCAATATATTCTAGACCTACCCCTATTATACTGAGTGCCATTCAAGGGAGGTATATCAGTTCCATTTTTAAAAACTTCGGTATGTGGCAAAATGTGAATAAACCAATGATGTGCTTCAGAACTACTAGGCAATCAGAGATGGTCTGGTTTTTGGAGGTCGTCTTCTCGAGATGGATAATGTGTTGTCGCACTGCAGTTTCTTACTGTACACATGTGGTGTGATATCACACCCAGTAACATTATCCTCTCACTGGACCAAGCAGTCTTAGTGGACACTCTAACCCCGCGGCCAGCATGAACGGTAGGCTAAATACAATGGGCAGAAATATATTTGAAGATCAAGCGCAACGTGTTGTTAACAATGGTCTCTGGTAGTTATACAAACCCATTGTGCTCTTGTGAATGGAGCTATTGTTAAACCAGCAGCACATGATGATAAAAATTCAAGGAATTATTACCTGTAATGTAAGAAACAGTGGACAAACAAACATTTTGTATCATTTTAATGCTTGTGTAGTGAACATAATAAAAAAAAAAATTTTTTTTATATGAATTTAATAAACTTGAAATTTGAAAAAATATTAAAAATGATCTAATTTAAAATGTTTTTTTAAACCTAATGCCCATATTTTTGTCAGAAATAAGTGGATTAAAACCAAACTCGACCTTCATCTGTAAATGGTATGAATGAAAAGGACTTGTCAACATAACGTTGCATATAGCATGATTAGGATGGCGTTTACTAACCTCACTAAAATACATGTTGATTAAATGGCATTACGTAACTCTTCAAGTAACTGAGCTAAAATTTAACCGTAATAATGGTTTGCAGTAGTATGATCAAAATGCATAAAACAAAAAACAAACAACAATAACAAAACACATTAAATTACTACTTGCAACTTTTTTAAAAAAAAAAGAAAAAAACAACAAGAGCACTGCTAGGTGGAGGCAAAAGACATAGGAAAGGTTAAGTTTCATGTTAATACCTTCTATATTTTTTGAGTTACAGCCTAGACAGAAATGAAGTATGAAAATTTACAAAGGGCAATAACTCAAATATGCACATGAAAGTTATGGTTGTTGGTCACTGCACCCCACACCCCTTGATGAGATCTATCCACATATGAAGTTTCATGTTGATACCTTTTATACTAAAAGTTTTAAGTACCGGTAATATAAATAGGCACATGCATATATATTTCTGAAATAAGTTTATCTCTTTATAATAAGCCGTTACTAATGAGTGAAATAATCTGTAAGAATGCTGATGTCTGAAGTGGGTCTGATATGAATATAGAACATTTACATACAGGCACAAAAGATCAAAAGAACTTGTTACATGCATTTGGCACAAGATCAAACTGAAAGAACTTTTTAAAATCAAAATATTTACATGCATTTGGCACAAAAGATCAAGTTTAAAGAACATGTTAAAATCAAGAACATATTTACATGCATTTGGCACAAAAGATCATATAATTTTTTTATATAAGGATTAATGCAAGGAAAGTTGACAAATATGTTTTACATGGACAGCAGTCCGACGCCGATGAATAGGAGACTACAATAGTTTGGACTGTTCTCTTAATAGTCAAGTAAAAATAAACTTTCAGTTTTTGTACTTTTACAAGTTCGTGCTCAGGTGAGCTAAGAATTATAAATAACAAAAACTATCAATGAAAATGATGATGCTGCTTTGTCAGTTATTGTAAACACATCAGATTAAAATGAACACAGATGAGTAATGAAACAAGAGGGCCATGATGCCAATCCCAAAAATGTTTTTTTCCCCCCCTTTCAAACTTGTCCAAGAATTTATGGAAACATTCCAACCAATTTAAAAAAAATTGAGTGTTAATTTTTACTTTTTGAACCAACATGACCGAAAGTCGAACTTGTCCAAGATTTTATGGAAATAAACATTCTGGCCAGGTTTCATGAAGATTGGGCCAAAAATGTGGCATCTAGAGTGTTAACAAGGTTTTTCTAAGATTTGACCTTGACCTACTTTTTGACCCACATGACCCAATTAACTGTCAAGATTTAAAAAGATTTGACCTCCTGACCTACTTTTGATCCCACATGACCCAAATTCAAACTTGTTCAAGATTTTATGGAGAAAAAAACATTCTGAAGAAGTTTCATGAAGACTGGGCCAAAAATGTGGCCTCTTAACAAGGTTTTTATAAGATTTGACCTGTGACCTTTCTTTTTGATTCCACATGACCCATTTAAACTTGTCCAAGATTTTATGGAGACAAACATTCTGACCAAGTTTCATGAAGATTGGTCCAAAAATATGGCCTCTAGAGTGTTAACAAGGTTTTTATAAGATTTGATCTTGTGACCTACTTTTTGACCCCACATGACCCAATTACAAACTTGTCCAAGATTTTATGGAGACAAACATTCTGACCAAGTTTCATGAAGATTGGTCTAAAAATATGGCCTCTAGAGTGTTATCAAGCCAAATTGTTGACGATGCACGTCGCACGAAGGGCGATCACAAAAGCTCACCTTAAGCACGTTGCGCTCAGGTGAGCTAAAAATATAATGTTATTGAAATTAACTACACTGTATCGTTGTTATTATGAAACTTCACACATATATATTTCATAAATTTTATAATAATTCATTTTTCATAATTCTATAAACTATAAAAAAAAAAAATGAATTCTAATGTGTACCTTTAAAAACCTTATCAATCTCTTTGCTGATAATCTGTAACAATAAGCCATGTGGTTGTAAGATATTAAAAGAATGTAAAGATTAAAAAAAATCAACAATTTTATAAGAAAAAAAACAAGAGGGCCATGATGGCCCTGGATCGCTCACCTGGTATCATTAGGCTATGTAAAATCAAGTGACCCCTGCGGCAGAGCCAATTTTGACCCCAGGGTCATGATTTGAACAAAGTTGGTAAGAATCGACTAGACAATGCTACACACTACCACACTCTACTTGGTAGAGGTCTATTAGCCCATGTTACATACCAAATATATCAACTCCAGACTTTGAAGATTTTTCTAGTTTTTTTTCCAATATAAGTCTATGTAAAATCAAGTGATCCCTGGAGTGGGGCCAATTTTGACCCCAGCGTCATGATTTGAACAAACTTGGTTGTGATCTACTAGACAATGCTGCACACCAAATATCTAAACCCCAGGCCTTGTGGTTTCTGAGAAGAAGATTTTTCAAGTTTTTCCTATATTAGCCTATGTTAAATCAAGTGACCCCTGGGCGGGGCCAATTTTGACCCCAGGGTCATGATTTGAACAAACTTGGTAGAGATCAACTAGACAATGCTACACACCAAATATCTTAACTCTATGCTTTGTGGTTTCTGAGAAGAAGATTTTTCAAGTTTTTTTCCTAGTTTGAGGAAGATTGGATCAAAATTGTGGCCTCTAGTGTGTAAACAAGATTTTTCTAAGATTTGACCTACTGACCTACTTTTTGATCCAACCTGACCCATTTTCGAAAGGGTTCAAGATATCATCAAGACAAACATTCTGACCAAGTTTGAGGAAGATTGGATCAAAATTGTGGCCTCTAGTGTGTAAACATCAAAATTGTTGACGGACGACGGACAATCAAGTATCCCAAAAGCTCACCCTGAGCTATGCTCAGGTGAGCTAAAAAAGGTTAAAATCAAAATGTGAGGTATATTTTTTATTTTTTTACATTTTCATAAAGTCTTTATATCAGAGGATTGAATCAGAAAATAAGGAAATCTGTCCTTTGAATTTAGTTTTATCAAGCAAAATATATATAAAATGTCATAACTTTTGGGTAGTTTTTGCATATATTTAGGTCCACAATACTTTTATTTCCTTGCATGTTTGACAGTGTTTTCACCTATAACATATAATAAAAACATAATTATTAGGAGCTACAAATTATTAAAACGAGCATGTTGACCCCCTAAATATCTAAAGTACTTATATGCAAAATTTTAGAAAAATCTGTCTCATAGAAAAAATCCGCTGAAATGTCTTTCAGTCAGTACACTGACAAATGGGGTCAAAAAAAAAGTTCCGTTTCTGGTTGCTCGACCGAACCTCTTTTTTTACGTCCAACCCTTAAGGATTTTTTTATCCTTTCCGCCTAAAAAAAAATTGCCCCCAATTTTACCTTTAGTTTCATGCTGGAGACCAGTAACGGAACTTTTTTTTTTTTTTTTTTTTTTTTTTTTTTTTTGCCTAAGGAAGAGTTAGAAGTAATATCTTGTAGAATTCTCAGTATGATAGGGAAAATCAGGGTGACAATACAGTATTAAGTTTGTAAGTAAGACTAAGGCTGAGAAATAATAGATTCTGATAAGCAAAGGTATGGGCATAGAAGATGACTCTTAAGTGTGGGATGTGACAATGAAGGGGTGGCTGGGGAAGTCAGGAGGTAAAACAAAATTGAGATAATCAGTAATTAGTGTGATTAAGATGTTGATTGAAAAAATGGGTTAACCAAAATCTGCATGGATTAATTATGGATGGGTGTAGTTAAAGTCTGAGATGAACAATTTAACATGGTTCATACAGGACTTTCAAAATTCAAGGACCTTTCAAGGACTTTTCAAGGCTAAAACTGTTTTCTTCAAGGCCACTTTTAGAACAATTGAAAATAAGACACCAAATGTGGAAAACAAATAAGAAAATACCATTTTGACAATATCTGACGACGTTTTACGCAATTATTTATTACTTACAGTTTTTGTTCATTCAAAAGCATTTCACACTGATATATAGGACAGTTCCTATTTGCTTGAAAATCTACACTGATGTAGCGTTCATCCGAACCACTTAATTTAAGATATTTAATTTTTCTCTTGACTTCTTGTCTTGTGATTAGTATGTATGGGAATCTATGACCTGACAAATGCCCCCAAAGGAAATCAACATTAAAACCTGGGTCATGTGGATGATAGGTCCACCTTTTTTTCGGCGTAGCTGTATAATTTCGATTTCAACTCGCATCTTAAACCAATCAAATGTACGCTAACAGCGGTAAATAATTCTAAGCTGAATAAAAGGACTCCTGTTATTGGTTAACGCATCGTTATGGACTATAAAATTACTGTAAATAAGGGGTGCAGCTTGTATATATCATTCAGATTGGTGTTATTACTTTTCTTTTTGATGTAAACATAAAAGTGATTTCAGTAAGTTAAATACAATCCTTTTCCATCAATTGAGGAATGCTACTTTGTGAAAATGATTTAAAACAACAAAAAAGAATCCACCGTGTTATGACATGAAACCCCTTAATTACTATGTATATTGAATTCTTCCAGCCTGCCGAGATGCTCTCATTGAAAATTAATTCGCCAAAACCAAAACAACTAATAACGCTTTTATATCATAATTGTCATATGCAATAATGATATGAACAAATATCAAACAAGCCTATTTACAGATATAATTTTTTGTATTACCGTCTATAAATAAGTATATTTCATAGAAAAAATACTGAACTATTTCTAGAGCGTACTAAATTTGTTGTGCGTCGGTCTTTCGCGCGCTTTTCCTGGGAATGTTCTAGAAGACTGGAAATCTCGTTTTTCTTTCATCCTACGCCGAATATCTTTTTTAAAGATATTTCTTGTTTTACTTAAGGTGACAAGTATTCCTAAAGGTTTAAACCATTTTAAAGTACTTTTCCATGGCTTGTTTAAAATATGTGTTAAGTTAGAACCAAGAATAACCTAGAATGGACAGTTATGTTAGAATAGTTAGTGCAGAGAAATGTAAGTTCACATTTAATGATGGGGGAGCATATAAATTCAGGTTAGGAAAAGGTTAAGAAAGAAATTCATGATTTATATTTATGAGGTGTAAACACTGTGGTGCGCCTTGTTGCGACTGGAGGTCAGCCATTTTCCCCTCCAAGGTTCGTCACGGAAACACCGTGAGAAAACTTGGCAGGACTTAACACAACTTGTATACAGATATAAAAAATGACCAAAGCGCATTGGCGCTTGAAGGGTTGCCGTGGCCGCTGGGAACATAGTGTAAACATAGCATAACGTAGTGAATCTCTACAAAATTGTCAAGCCATAGAATAGAATTGTTATTTTTTAGGTTTGACATAAATGGATAGCTGAGGTCCTGTTGATTCATATATTTGCAATATAAAAAATTGTACTGCTTTTGATGACATAAATGATAATCAAGTAGTGGATTTTTAAAATTGACAGCTGAATTAGCCTTTATAGCCATATTCTTGAAAACATTAAAACAAATTCAAATATTCAAAATCATTTTTTTTTTTACCCCTTATGTTTTACAGCTGCCCATGAAAAAAGCCACTGATGGCAATACATCAGAATCTTATATAATTATATCTTGACAAGATATATATAAATATATATATGTGCAATGCTGTTAGTTGAATAAGCCAGTGTGAACAGTTGCATTAACTTGAACATTGTTTAAATGCAATCATGACTATATAATTCAGTAAATCAGCTTATTAAAGTGTTCAAAGCAAATAAGTGTTATGGTCAATACCGAGATTATTTAACATGCAGGAATGTGATAACTAGTATTTATAAAAGAATTATACTGAGCAGGATTTTCCTGTGTATCTCATTTGAACTCTACAATATAAATATATATGAAAATATCACTGGACAGATAAACACCCCTCAAATGTCTTTTACAATAGATTAGATAAAATAAAAAGAAGAGACAGACAAAAATAAAGTATTATTAGATTCCATTAAATGGTATAAAATCATTAGTCAAGGCAGAAAAATTAATTTAGGAAAAACAACTACAATAACAACAATTTTTTTTTCCATAAACCATGCTTTAACCAGCAATGTTATGGACTAGTAGTTCTGCTACACCACAGTGACAGAAGATTAATAATTTTTAAAAGAATGTGAAGCATACTGACCATGTAGTTTTTATACATACTATATAAATAGCAGCGGATACATCCTAATCCTCGGTCAAGTCTATTCTCAGTGGTCAAGTTAACGCTGACAATCGATATGGCTTTAGTTGTGTAAGCTAAAAAAGATATATGGGACATGCAAAATGGGTCAGATATACACAAATAAATGGATGCATGCTATATAATCATGTAAATTGATATGAAAAGTGAACAGTATGGGAAATGATAATAAAGAAGACCTGACAGGAAAGAGAGAATGTTGGAATCATCATCAATGGTTTTAGTACTTTATGAGTCCTATTTCTACTGGTTGGTCTTATTAAATAAAAAGAGAGATAGGGAACTCCTGTAAAGGCCAGTGGAAAATATTGTGTAGGCACACATCAGATAACTTAATTACTGCAATGTAAAACTCCAAACCATTCCAAAGTTCACTTTCACTTCTGGTCCAGGTTGTTGTCCTTTTTGCAGATTCATAAATATATCAAATGAATATGATTTTCTGATATTTTTGTATATTTAAGTAGATAAATGCATATCTTCCATTTGATTGTATAGATTTATTTCAAAAGATTTGAAAAAAAAAATGAGCAGAGGCGAGTCGACCCCAAAAATAGTGTCCACCCTTTCTGATATTTATGTGTACAGTAGAATTTAAAAAAAAACACACACACAAGAGGGCCAAGATGGCCTGAATCGCGCACCTGAAAAATATTGCTTTAATTGCCTTTTACAACAATGTCATACAGAATACAAAATCTATGCAGAAGAACAGCAATATAATCCTAAGTTATTCCACACAAAAACTACCTGTGGTCCAAACAAGAGGGCCATAAATCGCTCACCTGAGTATAGGGTTACCCAAGGAACATCTGTACTAAAACATTTTGAAATCTGGCCAGTTGTTTTGAAGGAGATGATTTTTAAAGTTTTCATAATTCTTTTCTTTCCCTTGCAAATGCGACCAGAGTTCTACATAAATCAAATTTATTTTAGCAACTTTGTGATATTTGTGAAAATGACATGTATCAAAGCTGAGAATATTTGTGAAAATGACATGTATCATTGCCTAGTCAGTAGTGGAAATAATAGACCTGCTGTTTGTAAATGATGCATGCACATGTTATTACAATATTCTGAAATGGCTTTGCTTTATTTAAGTCCTGCTTCAAAAACATGCGCTGCATCTTTGATGCTTTGCAACACAATCTTTTTTTTTTTTTTCTTTTTTACTTTTTGTGGGGACGATACTACGTTGTGCGACTGACTTTGACTTTTCTCCACTTTACACTTCAACAAAAAAATGATATTCTATTCAACCTTATCGCTTGTCAAATAGAACATCATTTTGGTTAAAGAATATAAACCACGCCTCCTTAGCGAGAGGAATCAAGTGCACAGTTTTATCAATCTATAAAAGGAGATTGTGACGTCACTAGCTTCATTCAGACCAGTCTTGACACACTGCAGTTTTATAACTCGCAGAATTATGAATTGACTGCATATAAGTACATATATATGGAACGCCATAGCTGTCTTATGTTCGGCATTAATGTTTAGATGGGTCCATATACCATTTTGAGGAGTCGTGTTATCATCATGTGAGGTTGCTTTGTCATCATGTGGGGTTAAAATATTATCATGTGGGGTTGTAATATCATCATGTAAGGTTGCGATATTATCATATCGGGCTGTAATGTCATAATGTAAGGTTGTAATATTATCATATGGGGTTGTAATGTCATTGTGTGAGGTTATAACAACATAATGCGTGGAGTTAATGTCATTATATGGCGTTGTAATATCATCATGTGGGGTTGATATTCCATTTTGGGTGGTGCAGTTGACCTTCTGTGATGTCCACTTGACCTACTGTGTAGTGCACCTTTTGACTTACTGGGTGGTGCAGTTGTCCTTCTGTGATGTCCATTTGACTTTCTGTGTGGTGCAGTTGACCTTATGTGATGTCCACTTGACTTACTGGGTGGTGCAGTTGTCCTTCTGTGATGTCCATTTGACTTGCTTGGTGATGTCCACTTGACTTACTATATGTTGCAGTTGACCTTCTGTTAAGTCCACTTGACTTACTATACGTTGCAGTTGACCTTCTGTTAAGTCCACTTTACCTACTATGTGGTGTACCTGTCCTTATGTGATGTCCTCTTGACATTATGATCGGTTGATTTGAATTATATCCTGTTCATTAATATGCTGTCATGTGCGGATAGTATGCTGTGATGTTGTGTTTCATCCTATGTGGTTCATTCGGCGAATGTACTGTCCGGACTAAGTCCGAAATGTTGCGGATTGTCGGTGTTGTAGAACAGTGCGATGGCGGGTGATATTTCAAAATATCGGACTGTCATCACTGTTTGACAGATTTAGAGAAGAAAAAATAGACTACACTATGATAGGCAGTCTTACTGACATAGAACTTACCAGGCTTGGTGTAGAGACAATTGGGGAGAGATTTAAACTGAGGGAAGGAATAAGAACACGTGTAAGTAGACATGGCCATGAATGCATGAAAGCATGTGTCTAGCAATAATAAAAAGAAAGCAATAAAAAAGACCCTCTCATCAACAATACAGAGGTCATCATCATCATTTGCTGAATAACACAAATGCAGACATTTTTTAGTCACACATAAATTTCTAAAACGATACATAATTCAATGGATGATTATAGATAAAAAGAAGTGATAATGTCTAAAATTTCATAAGAAACAAAAAAAAAAATCTTTGGTCGGGACAAGAATAATGCAGCAGGGGTAGGCCTGCGGTGATTGGTCACTTAGCTAACTTGTATTTCAGTATGGGGCTCACAGTAGGGATTCCCACTACTTACCACAAGCATTTACCCTATCAAGGCAATTTCAGTCGCCTTGAAAATTGTGACATGCAGTTTGCAGTGGATGTAATAAAGTCTAAAATCAGTTGAACTTCTGAACTTTTTTTTTTCTTCAAAAATGGTTCAAAATCATTTACATAATACAAGTTACAAGCTTTTAACCAGTTGATGGAGATGGATTTCAGGTATATAGATAGCAACTAAGAAAATAGTATAATCAAACTTATAATAACCATTTTGTGAAAAAATGCCAGTGACTGAATCCCTTGCATTGAATAAAGATAATTTAGCACCTGAATTAAAGTCAAAAAGGCAATTTAAGTTGCCCATGAGTGGCCTTTGTTCACAGGTTTGACAGTGTACAAACGGACACAGACACACACACATAGCATACTCCCATGAATCTGCTTTGTACAAGAATATAACAACAATGACAGAAAAAAGATTGAATAAATAGATGGCTTCGGCTTTAAATATCATAATCTAAATGTACACATGTAGGTTGGACTCCCTGCTCACATATATTCTGTTTAGTTTTATAAGATTTGAAATAAAAAAAGAATCTTAGATAATAATTTTTACATTTTAAGTTACATTTAAATTAAGTAAAGCAGAAAACCAACAAATTTGAGTATACAAAATAAAGCACTTTTTATTCATTGTATGTAAAGATAAATTTTCTATCATGCCCTTAAATAATTAAACGGTGTGAATAAAAGACTTCAATGTTATCTCATGATTTTAATCTGAAAACTTTATCGTAGCTAAAATTTTAGTAAATACTTGAAGATGAAGTTGAATATTTACATATTTGCATTTAGATTTGGTGTAAAGATGTATATGATTTAAGGCAATCCATTCATTAATAAATCATAATCATGGTCCTTTAACTGCTTAACCCTTTCCCTCATAGAGGAAACCATGAAAAGACATATGCGAACAGCATAAAACCAGATCAGCCTGTGAGTAACTCGCAGGCTTATCAGGTTTTATGCTGTTCGCTGCTCCTCAGTGGTCTGGAAATGAGGATTTTATAATTAAATTTGGTAAGGTTTAACTGTGGTTTTCTGCAGATCAGGCTTTATGTGGTACCTATTGAGTGCGTCAAAATAAGTCTATTTGAGGGAAAGGGTTAAAAAACATCAATGCAGATGCAAGCCTCTACTGACTTAGTTGTGGGCTCTTTTGCTCAGAATCTATAAAGGCTTGCATTTTACCACTAACATTGATGGACCATGAACACAATGATGGATGGACTACCTTAAAGAATTAAAAACACATAAAAAACCTGCCAGTAATACCCGAAAGGGGAGTTTGTGCAGTATATATAGATAGATAAAAACCTTTGGCCATCATGAAAAATGTTTTGTCAGTCAGGATACAGTTTGTAGATGAAAATGGCACAATAATTACTGGTACTGACATAACATTTTATTTATTCCCAAATAAGAGAAACACTTCATTATAAAAATATTTGAAAAAGAAACTTATGATGTACCTTAGGCAGCAGCTTTGAGATGTTGTCCTAAGAATGACGCTAAATGTATTGCATAGTTACCTCCCTTGAATTCACAAAATAGAAAGTCAGTGTTTTATTTTTAGCTCCGTGCGATGTTGTTGACTGAACGGGACAGAATTGTGTTAATTAAGGAAATGTAACAGAGGATATGAGGTATTGTTTGTAAATATTGACTTGGCACTCATTATCTTTTGTGTGTGGCCATATATAATTCGGAAGAAAGTGTATGATGTCGTTAAAATGCTTGACTTATATAGTATGGTTTTTAAATGCCAGTAAAGAGAAAGTTTTTGATAAACTGGGCTTATGGCTGAGAGGTAAGTCAGGCTGCCAGAAGCAAAATATTTATAAAAAATAGTTTGATTTCTCCGTCAATGATGATAATACAAATTAAATGTAAATTAGATGAAAAAGAAATGAAAAAAAAGTGGCAACTGTAAGACTCAAACCAAGGGGACTTGGCTTTGCACAGCATATGCCTTACCTCTGTATACTTAAATTTATAGCCTGCAAACAAAGTTGGAGAGAGGGTATAGAGGAGTCAGTCTTTTTTTTTTTTTTTTTTAGTTTGACAAGTTGAATAATAGGATGAGCTACTGTAATCAACCTGGCATCATCGTCTGAGCCCCAAGAAATGTTAAGGTTTTATTAAACATTGCCATTATCTAATTGTAGCTGGGTACAGGTATTTGGTGATAAATCAATAGGCAATAAGACATGAGTGTCTCAATAGCTCAGTGGTAGAGCGCAGGAACGGTAGTCCTGAGGCCCTGGGTTTGAGTCCCGGTCGAGCCATGATTTTTTCACCACCTGTTACATTTGGCGCCCAACGTAAATAACCTACTGTTCGATATGGCTACTGCTTTGGCACCTCAAGAACTTTTTACAAGGTTATTTGTCTCAAAGAATTCGGGACAAATTCTAAATTTGAAGGGGGAATAAAATGTAACAGGTGGTGAAAAAATCATGGCTCAACTGGGACTCGAACCCAGGGCCTCAGGACTACCGTTCCTGTGCCCTACCACTGAGTTATCGAGACACTCATGTCTTATTGCCTATTGATTTATCACCAAATACCTGTACCCGGCTACATAATTATATTACTTAAAGGATGGCCCTCAAACATCATACACTTGTTTATCATCATGACACCAACCAGTACTCTACCATGTATTTTGTTTTGTATTGTAAATTTATGACCCTTTTTTGACCAAGAAAATTTGTTTTAAAGTTTTGTGTAACATTGCCTAGGCTATATATCAATTTTTATTCTGTGGATGTCCCTCAAACTTAACACATGCATTAATCATCATCAGACCAACCAGTAGATATGACATTATAACATTAACTATTTTGAATATTTTTGCATATTTATAGCCCATTTTGGACTTAAAAAATGTTTAAGTTGTATTTAACATTGCTAATATCTCAAATTAAATTCTTCCCATGGACACATGAAATTAATATCTGTGTTGGGGATCAGGCAAAAGTTCACAATTTTGTCATGAATATCAACAATATTATGCCCCTTTTTAGTCCTCTACCGTTGTTTACACTGGTGTTTGCCCTACGTCTGTCTGTCTGTCCATCCGCCAAGATTTCCAGAAATCTGGATCCTGTGATAACCTTTTAGATAATATAATGAAATTTGGTATATGAATAGATGAAAGTATGGAGATTCTGTACATCACTTTGTTTTTGTTGTTGTTTTTTTTTTGACAAAAATTCTGGTTGCTATGGTAACTGCAAAATTATGCACCTTACCGGTAGGGGACTCATGTGTTGCATGCAACACCAATTATTTTTTAATTTAAAATTTTGATTCCTGTTTATGACTATCACCTCTATTTGTACATGGCAACTCTTTCTTGGATTTTGACATGTCGACTATGCCAATTTTTAATTTTTTTTGGAAAACGTGTTTATTGCTCTTGAGTACATTTTGATATTACAGAAATTCTTCTTTTTTTTCCTTAAATGCAATATTTATTTTCATTGACATGCACTAGAATAGTCAAGCATGCTGTCCTACAGACAGCTCTTGTTTTGTTGGGATGTCTGTCCATACATGGCAAAAATCTTGTGATATGACCTACCTCCATTGGCAGATTCAAGAGTGGGGGGGGGGGGGGGGAGTGTTTGTTTAACGCCCATTTAATTTTTACAATGATATATGTTTATATTTATATTGAATGAAATCATATGTAGCAGTAAATTATTTTAAGGTTTTCTTTTTCAATACTCTTCCATATGTTTATAAGTTTAAAAGTAAAAATCCATAATCTTTATTTAAAAATAATCATTAAACATTCAGTTCTAGGCAGTTTTTCTTGTGTAATTCAACGTGTTTAGTAAACTGACTCATACATCTATGGACCAGATGAGTCGCAGATAAGACCGTTACTGCAAATATGGCGTAAATGGCAGGATGTATTTTTTTCTAAAGTGACTCACCATTTTTGGCTAGTATTCATCTAAAATTATCATGACTGTAATTGGGAAGATAATAACCAATCGAACTCAGCCAATCATGACTTTTGTAGTCCGTTATCCTTCTCTTTTTTTTCTCTTGTGGGATACATGCAGGAACGTACGAGTGTTTATCCTTTTCTCTCTATATCTTACTTTTTAATCGATTGTACTTTCTTTGCATACAATTTATTTTTTTATAACAAGACAAGATCGCGGGAGATTAGCCAGTGTCTTTAATAATGTCTACCCTTCGAGTTGCAATTTAAAATCTAACAGTAAATAAGTGCTGACTTGTATTATTTAACTTTACAGTATATGAATGAAGATTAACATACCTTATTCAACAATTTAAAAAAGGTTAACCCTGATTGAAAATTTAATTCAATAAAAGAAATGAATCAGACTAAATGAACGAAACAAAGGAGGTAAGCACCGTTTCCATGAAAAAGAGCACACTGTGTTTGTCTTTCGCAACATCATGAACATTCAGAGCAAAGATGGACCCCTTATAATTTTTGCTGGACCGGTTCAAAATTTATCAGTCAGGTCCATTGGACCAATGGATTTCATGATGTCTGGTGCGAGTGGGGGGGGGGGGGGGGGGCCAACCAGCGCGCGCCCCCTCTAAATAATTTACCAGACCATGCATAATTGTATTGTAAACACACAACCCCTCAAAAACACACAAGAATGCACTATTTTACAGCTCTAAATTAAAAAAAATCTCAGGGGAGTTCCTCTGGATACCAAGTCAAACCGGAATTTCACCCTTATCACAGCTCTGGCAAAGCAGCAAGCTGCTTTCATTGTCACTGCATACATTTTTTTATGCCCCCACCAAATTTGGGGGGTGGGGGTATAGATTTGCGTTTGTACGTACGTCCTGAAATGTTGTGACATGCATAATTCCGAAAGTATTTCTACTACATCTGTGTCCTCTGGACACATTTCTAGTTTAATCTCCTGGATCCAGCTCTGTACTTCTACAATACTTCACTGATTCAGCTCAAATATTGCAATATATTCATCAATAATGATACCTTGTGACATTCAGCTGTTTAAAATTTTTAAGATTCAAGATTCAAAATATTTTAAGCACTTACTTACAATTAACAATGTAGTGTTGAATGATAACTGACATGAATTTTTGTTTATCATTTCCAGATTAGTGAGAGGGAAGTGCCTAGTTACAGTTCTTCAACCCCATCAGTGGCACAATTAAGGGTGCAGAGGAACCATCTCTATAATAGACAAATAAGTAGAAATAAAAAAGCTAAGAAACCACACTTGTCAGGCTGGACTGCCACATTCGTTTGCCTGGCAAACAACACAGACCAGTTGCTACCAACTGCAGGAGAGAAGGAAATCCTTCAGAAAGCTGGTCTTGGTTTGAAAAAAATATGGTTAGATAACAAGGATGATGAAGCTGCAGTTTCAAACACTCTAATGTCTGACAAAACTGAAGGTGGAGAAACTGTAGGATTTCCACAGCTTAAAACAGCTGGTGGCTTTGAATTACTCGGAACAAATAGAAATTGTAGAAATTTGACAACTATCGACTGTGTCTGGTCATCAAAACAACTCAAACTAAATGTAGGGCCACAAGCTAAAATCTATGTACGCCCGATTCAGCTATGCTTGTCAATATCACCACAGATGAAATCAAGTGATAATGATGACCAGATGCAGGTAAAGACAGTTTGTAATGGTTGCAGTCAAGAATTTCTCATGAGAGACCTACGAAAACACATGGAAGTTTGTGCATCTGGAATGACGTTGCAATTAGATTCATCTGAAACATTAGACAGTGACACTTACTTCCTTGAAATACCAGAACTAGATGACACCAGTTCAAATGTTCAGATTTAAAGATATTGTGCCTACAGTTAACATTACAAATGAATATGTCGAAGATCCATCTGTGCAAGTATCGGTGCTGGAAATTGCAAAAAAATCTATTCAGTTTTGTAAACACAATAACATTGACAACCCAGTAGAAATTCTTAAAACTTTGCAAAAGGACATAGTTAAAGGCAGACCATTAGAGATAGAAGAATTATCTGAATGCTGTGAAGGGGAAACAAACTTCATAATGATTGATAGGGGAAACATCCTTACAACAGCTTTTGATGAAATACGAGCTATCCCGCAGTCAGAGCTTCAAAAGACTCTAGAAGTTCAGTTCTATAATGAGGTAAGAACACCAGTAATACATATTTTTATACAGGATCAACAGGTTTTTATACCTAATGCAATATTTAATTTCTAACTTTGAGTGGTAGATTAAATTCTATAATAGAAATAGTACAAACATAGGATAAAGAAGAAGAAAAAAAATGTTACCTTTCCTACATATAATTATAAAGCAATACAAAATCTGTAGTGGTATATTTATTTGAGTCCATACAACGTAAGTAAAGTAAAGCACCTGTACGTGTTGAAATATAAACAATATACCAAAGTGCATTAGTATACAATCGATACACTCATAGAAAAGGTTTTAGTGCATGTTAACATACATGTAAACCAGTCATCCGCTTTGGGAGTGGGAGGTTGAGAGTTTGATCCCCGGCAGAGGACTGTTCTGATATGGCCGATTGGTGGGCCACCAGCTAGATAAATAATTAATAGTTATCAGTAGTCTTCCTGCCTGGTGCCTGGCATATAGGAGGGAACCAGGAAGGTAATTGTGAAAGCAGAGGTGTCTCATAAGTCAAATTTGGCTGGCCCTTTCAATGGGAGTGACACTATACTGAAATAAAATACTTTACACTTTAAACATTTATAATAAATACATCTCTACAATAGCTGCTTTATAATTATCTAGTACAGTACCCACATGTTTTATACTCAATAGGCTTTTGAGCTGCCCAGAGAGGATGGTATGAATTGGGAGCATCAGTCATAGGCTTTGAGATATTTGGACAGTTTGTGTTTTTAAGTGTGATTAATGAATTAATAACAACTACCAACTGCCAATTGTGATAGAGCTGTGAAGAGCATTCAATGTTATTATGGTTAGATGTAAAACTGACATCAAAATAGTTATGATTTTTACAAATCTTTTCACCATTATTCACATAATATCATCAGACTGTAAAGAAAAAGAAAAAACCCATTAAAAAACACTATTCCTTTCTGAGTTTTGTGAGTATTGTATCCTTTTCTCAGTGTTATGCATCAATATTTTGTTCACTTGACAATAATTACATCCATCTCAGTCCATTGTGTATGACTAATTTTCATTGAAGTAAATATAATATCTTACATCTCCTAATGAATTCATTTCAGCAAGCAATATGATATGTCATAAATTTAATAAAACTTAATCTACATTTACTTTCTGCTTCATTTTTCCAGAGTGCTCTTGATTTTGGAGGTCCACGGAAAGAATTTTTTCGACTGGTTTTATTAGAAATAAAAGAAAAATACTTTGATGTAGGCCTAAGAGACTTGTTGGCAGAGGATTACGAAGTAGTTGGCATAATCTTTGGTATGTATCAGTGAATTTTTTCTAGATTTTTTTTTTACTACCTGTGGCTTTCTAATTGGGAAAATTAGTACGTGTATTATAAATCAAACATTAGGAAATTATAAGACAATGAAATTGTATTTAATTAACAATAAAATTACCTAATCATAGGTGGTATATTTCAAAAAGGTTTCATTATCAAGACTTATATTACAAGGATAACACAAATTTCATTTAAATTCCACAAATTCTTTCTATTGAAAAAAACAACAACAAAAAAATAGTATTTTTTTATGAAAATAGGTAGTAATTTTGGGGGGAAAATGACAATTTTTGGCAATGGGAAACCACCTGTAAAAGGTGGTAAATTAAATAAAATCACTGTGTATATACATGTATATCGCTTGTTTTTTTTGTTGCTATTCCTTGGGTAATCTTATACTCAGGTGAGCAAACTATAGCCTCTTATGGCCCTCTTGTTGATTATCTCCCTTCATTTTTTTTTTTTCAAAAAATTCTTTGGGAGCAAACTCAGAAATTGAAGACCGTAAGGACTTGAAATATAATATGATAGCAAGTAAGGGCATTGCAGTAACCTAGTACCATTACTCTGCCTGTTCTGATTTTCTGAATATCTCCTTTTATTTTATTAGCTCACCTGAGCACAACGTGCTCAAGGTGAGCTTTTCTGATCGCCTTTTGTCCGTCGTCCGTCGTCCGTGCGTCCGTGCGTCCGGCGTCAACAATTGCTTCAAACAACATCTCCTCCTAAACGGCTTGGCCAATTTGAAAAATATTTTGCAGGAATGTTCCTTGGATGAAGCTCTACTAAAGTTGTATAAATGGTTCTGGTCCATTGCATAATTAGGTCACAGGAGCTAAAAATAGATTTTAAAAATGAAAATTTAAAAAATCTTCTTCTCTGAAACCACAAAGCCTAGCCTTTTGATTTTTTGTATGTAGCATGATCTTATGACTCTCTACCAATATTGTACAAATTATGACCCTGGGGTCAAAATTGGCCCCGCCCCAGGGGTCATTTTTATTTCACATAGGCTAATATAGGAAAAACTTGAAAAAATCTTCTTCTCCGAAACCACAAGGCCTAGCCTTTTGATATTTGGTATGTAGCATGATCTTATGACTTCTACCAAGATTGTTCAAATTATGACCTTGGCGTCAAAATTGGCCCTGCCCCAGGGGTCACTTGATTTAACATAGGCTAATATAGGAAAAACTTGAAAAAATCTTCTTCTCCGAAACCACAAGGCCTAGCCTTTTGATTTTTGGTATGTAGCATGATCTTATGACTGTCTACCAAGATTGTTCAAATTATGACCTTGGCGTCAAAATTGGCCCTGCCCCAGGGGTCACTTGATTTAACATAGGCTAATATAGAAAAAACTTGAAAAATCTTCTTCTCAGAAACCACAAGGCATAGAGTTAAGATATTTGGTGTGTAGCATTGTCTAGTTGATCTCTACCAAGATTGTACAAATTATGACCCTGGGGTCAAAATTGGCCCCGCCCCAGGGGTCACTTGATTTCACATAGGCTAATATAGGAAAAACTTGAAAAAATCTTCTTCTCAGAAACCACAAGGCCTAGCCTTTTGATTTTTAGCTCACATGAGCACAACGTGCTCAAGGTGAGCTTTTCTGATCGCCTTTTGTCCGGCGTCCGTCGTCCGTCGTCCGTGCGTGCGTGCGTGCGTCCGGCGTCAACAATTGCTTCAAACAACATCTCCTCCTAAACGGCTTGGCCAATTTGAAAAATATTTTGCAGGAATGTTCCTTGGATGAAGCTCTACTAAAGTTGTATAAATGGTTCTGGTCCATCGCATAATTAGGTCACAGGAGCTAAAAATAGATTTTAAAAATGAAAATTTAAAAAAATCTTCTTCTCTGAAACCACAAGGCCTAGCCTTTTGATTTTTGGTATGTAGCATGATCTTATGGGCCACTACCAAGATTGTACAAATCATAGCCCTATGGTGATAAATGACCCCGCACCAGGGGTCACTTGTTTTACATAGAGTTATATAGAAAAATCTTAAAAAATCTTCTTCTATGAATCCATAAGGCCTAGAGCTTAGATATTTGGTATGAAGCATCATCTTATGGGCCACTACCAAGATTGTACAAATCATAGCCCTATGGTGATAAATGACCCCGCACCAGGGGTCACTTGTTTGACACAGAGTTATATAGGAAAATCTTAAAAAATCTTCTTCTATGAATCCATAAGGCCTAGAGCTTAGATATTTGGTATGTAGCATCATCTTATGGGCCACTACCAAGATTGTACAAATCATAGCCCTATGGTGATAAATGACCCCGCACCAGGGGTCACTTGTTTTACATAGAGTTATATAGGAAAATCTTAAAAAATCTTCTTCAATGAATGCATAAGGCCTAGAGCTTAGATATTTGGTATGAAGCATCATCTTATGGGCCACTACCAAGATTGTACAAATCATAGCCCTATGGTGATAAATGACCCCGCACCAGGGGTCACTTGTTTTACATAGAGTTATATAGGAAAATCTTAAAAAAATCTTCTTCTATGAATCAATAAGGCCTAGAGCTAAGATTTTTGGTATGTAGTAGCATCTAATGGTTCATTACAAAGATTTTCAAAGTCTTGGCCCTACGGTGATAAATGACCCTGCGCCCAAGTCTTCTCTGAAACCATATAGCCCATTGCTTAGATATTTGGTGTGTAGTATTGTCAGGGGTAAAATGTTTTAGATTAAGTTATATCAGAATCCTTGTCCGTTTAAAAACCTTGACATCAGTTGAAGCAATGGTACTCAGGTGAGCGATTCAGGGCCATCATGGCCCTCTTGTATATATATATGTCATTTTTTGTCATAACTCTTAAACTTTTCAAGGTTTTGATTTGAAACTTAAAATATAGATAGTAGCAGAAGTGTAATGATAAAACAAATTAAAGCACTCAACAAGACTGTGTGACAGTTGGCATGGTTATCATGAAACAAAGAGCAAGTTCAGCTTACTACTAGTTACTAGTGTTATGGGAATGTGTTTAGAGTTTTTGGCACTAAATGACCATTACCTTTTTCAAGTTAAAACGAATTAGAATTATACATATTTCAACATGTAAATCCTGACGACAGTCTCTCAGTGCATTGCGTGTTGTAATTATATTAGATATATATACAAAAAAAAACACCAAAAAATAGGTTTTAGAGCATGAAGTGATAACAAAATCAGCATTACATGTTTACAGCCCTTAGTGTTCTGCAAAATGGAAAAATTCCAAACTTCCTTAGTGCTGAGATTTTGTAACAGCTCTGGAGTGAGACACCTTTTTCTGGATGTATCAAGAAACTGCAAGGAGGACTCAACAAACTTGGATTATATGAGGTATATTTATTTCCCTGATCAATGCATATGTAAGTGATTATTTTAATAACCTAGAAATATGTCCAGATGACACATATGCCCCCACCTGTCGCTTTGTCCCATGGCTTTATTTGTTATTTTTTACTGCTGCCCAAGCAGTGGAATCGGTGTTCCCAGAGAAAATGAAAGCTTATCTAAGTGAAAACTGGTATACAATAGCAAACCCAGATCAAACAGCTCCTTCAAGGAGCTGTTTAATCAGAGTCTCTCATAAGAAATAGTAGCTAAGATTCCACAAATGTAGTCTGCATGGCATAGAAAATTCCATTAATTAAGATACCATTTTAAGCTCAGAAAATATCTTTTTATAAATTTTGCATGAATTTTCATGAGGTAAAGCTTTGAATTCAAGTCCATAGCTTCAGAGTGTAGGAGTCTGTTAATAAAAATATAGGTGATCTTTTCAGGTCAATAAATTGCTATTTATGAAGATATATTTAAGAACTAGCCAATGCCATAAACATTCTTGATTCATTGGTTTCAGGTTTGCAGACAGCTACCAAGTTTTCAATTCCTATTTCATCACCAATCCATACCTTTAACAATCAAAAGGGTGACAATGCTTCTTAAACCCAACTTTAGTGAGGCTGGCAGTAACAAGTATTTGTTGGAGAAATCCATCTATGGCTTGTTCATCAAGTATTTGAGAGAGGTAGCAAGTAAGTACAGAAATATATTTCTCCCATTTGAAGATAGGGATTTACCCTATGGAAGATAACTCTTGACTTGACAATTTGAGTGTACTGTCACCTCGACAGTATTTCAGTCATATAGCGATGTCCAGCTAATTACATGTGGAGGAAAACCCCGAATGCACGGAGGCATCCGGGTAGAACCACTGACCTACCACAAGCCAGCTAGAAGGCTTCCTCACATAAAAATCCGAAAACAAAGTGCTGAAAGTGAGGTATTGTCCATCATGTCTCATCAACAATTTGCTTTTTATATTACGATATTACCTCCGAAACCACTGACCACAGTAGAAATTGATGAATGATTCTTGGATGACCTTTTATACACTTGATCCATACTTGATCTATGGAGAACTCTGGTTGCCATGGCGACCAACAGAATAAATTGAAAAAAAAGGACATATATATACATCACTTAAGTTTCATTTGAATATTTGGGTTTCAGATATTTCGGTTTAAGTTCAAGGTTACCAAGAATTGTCAGATCAACTTCATATTTATTGGAGCCACATGTATATTCTACTTTGTTGTTATTTCTTGAAGTATGAACATTAAACATTACACTTTTTTTGAAAGAAAAGACTGTAAATTGATTATTCATACATTTTTAGAAACCTCAGACACAATTAAATAGGTAATTTGTAAAAGAAAAGAGGAGAAAATGGGTTGAATGACCTGCAGTGAAAATGAGATTATTTGGAGAAAGGACATGAGAGTGAAATACTGTAACTGTCTTTACAGGTGGAAGACGTGAAATGGTAACACTTCAAAAGATACTGCAGTTTGTGACTGGTACAGATGAAGAGCCTGTGTTAGGTTTTAAACTCCACCCATCAATAGAGTTTCCAGAGTGTGATTCCTCTTATCTAGCAACAGCAAATACATGCACAAATTTATTAAGACTTCCAAGACCCTCTGTGATGGGAATGCTCCCAGCTGAAGACCATCTGTTTCAGTTGTATGACTATTCATTTGCTAACTTATATTATGGTTTGAAGTAATCAACTTCATGTGCCCTTGTGTTCTGCAAAATGTGTTTTGATTGATTTGGCCTGTATGCTTCTTTTATGCTGCATAAGTTTTGTTGATACCAACACCATAATATCATTTGAGCTACACGTAAATTAGCAAATACTTTTGAACAAGGGTTTAAAAGACTGTTCTTCAGCAGAAAAATGAACTACATGATTTATTTGTTTACTTGTCCGTCCATCACACTTCAAGTTTACCTTTGTTAGCTCACCCAAAGACCTAAACCCAAAGATAAGAAACTCATATAAGCATGTGGAGGAAATCTCGTATACTCTCGGTGCTACCGCGATATTGTGAGAAAAAGCCGCTGCGCTTGTACTGAAGTAACTACTGCACGGAGTTGTGTTCTGACACTATTTGAAAGCCTTCGATGATTATCTACAGCATAAGGTGCACGTGAAGAACATGGTAAACTTCAGCTCTATACGGCGGATACATTAAGTAAAATAATGACTGTTTAAATCAGAGAGTAATCAATATAAGGTCTTAATGATTGATTAAGAACTGGAAGGGAAATATTTCAGGAAGGAAGTTGTGGGTTTGATCCCTGGCTGCGACATACCAAAGTTGTAAAAAATTGAGATCCCTTGCTTATATGCTCATCATATACAGGTATTTCCAGGGATGGTTTACCTGGTGACAGAATAATGTGACTAGGTGTCTACGGCGTGATACTGCAGTGTGACAGCACTGCATCTGTCTCAAGCTGATGACTTAAATACTGTCGGTGGGACAACAAACAAATAAGCATATATTTATTTTTATGGGATTATTTTCTATAACAAAACAAAAGTGCTCAAAATCATTAACTAGATGTGGGTGTTCCTCGGAACACTTGTGTCGCCTGCATTTAAGCATGTTTGATGAAAGAATTGACTAGAAAATCGATCTTTTGACAAATTATTGATAAAGCATAATCTATTTTGTGAGGTACAAAATAACACCAAATCACACACACACACACACACACACACACACACACATATATATATATATATATATATATATATATATATATATATTTTTTATTTTTTTTTTGGGGGGGGGGGGGGGGGAAAAAAATATTCAAACAGTGCAATATGTAATAATTTTCCCGAGCACTTTCGACTATACAGTCTTCATCAGAGGAGTGTCAGAATGACTATGAATTCAAAACATTAACTGTAAGAAAAATTATGACGTCATTAAGCACTTATGACGTTAATTATATATATGTTGCAAGCTTGTAGTCATCATTATCATTATTGAGTTATCATTCTTGTGTACTGCACTCAGACCAATGAGATCTATCTACTATAAATGTTTAAGGCAACATTAAATTTTTCCAAAAAAAAAAACAAAGGGAAATAACTCCAAAAATACAACAGTTATCATTCTTGCACAATGCACTCCATGAGATCTTTCCACCTGTGAGGTTTCAAAGTAATACCTCAAATACTTTTCGTGTTATGCTCCAGACAAAAATGAAGTCTGAGTATCAACAAAGGGCAATAACTCAGAAAATACGAAAGTCAGAGTTATCATTCTTGTGCACTGCACTCCACCTCAATGTGATCTATCCATGTTTTAAGTTTCAAGGTGATACCTCAAATACTTTTTGAGTTATGGTCCGGACAAAAATAAAATCTCAGAATCAACAAAGGGTAATAACTCAGAAAATACGAAAGTCAGTCATTCTTGTGCACTGCACTCCACCTCAATGTGATCTATCCATGTTTTAAGTTTCAAGGTGATACCTCAAATACTTTTCGAGTTATGCTCCGGACAAGAAAGTGTGACGCCGACGACGCCGACGACGACGACGACGCCGACGACGCCGACGACGACGACGACGGACAAAGTGATCCCTATGTGTCTGCCATGCTATGCAGGCGACACAAAAATTATCGCATAGACAATAATCCCAGCAACACTAGTACAGGTATAATCTTATACAAAATTCAGCATTATTGTGGATTATTTTGTGTAACAAACGACGCTGCGTTTTAATGAATCTCTCCCCTCTCACCTGATTTTAAAATCTTTTTTTTTTTTTTTAAGTTGTTTAGCTTTACAAATGACTGCAATCATTAAGTACTTTACTAGTTTAACTATTATTTTATTAGCTCACCTGAGCACAAAGTGCGAACGAGTGGTTGTTTGCGCTTCATGATGACAAATGATGATGAAATGTTTGGTCTCTTTTATTTATACCACAGTTGAAGGGCTTGTAAAGCGATATTGCCAGCACTACTCAGTGGTCCTGAATTTCTCATCGCAGTAACGGCAGTAGGTAAAGGGGAATGGAGACTTGGGATTGGTGAAAATCTTGATGATGATGATGATGATGATGATGATGAACGCCCACTTGAAGAATTGGAAAGGTCAAACAATTGTCGTCGAACTGTAGGGTTTGGAGAAACCGTCATTGATCCTTGTGGTGTAGCCAACCCAGACTTCATCGAAATTCCATTAGAACGGGGAGTAGATGAGGTCAGTGGAGAGAATTGGGCCACAAGTGGTGATGCTTTGGATGTTGTCACTGGTGTAACATTACGTCGAATCAGTATGGGGGACACTTTTGGTGTTCCAGTTGATACAGAGCGTTTTCTTCTTACAGTGACAAATCGGTCATGAGGCAATGTCTGCTTCTTCCTTGTTTGTTTCCTTACTGGTGACTTGCGTTTGTTTGGCTGTTTTCGTGGTTGTTATCGTGACCGTTTCCTGGCTGGTGACTTTCGTTTGGGTGGTTGTTTTCTTACTACTTGACCAAATTTTCTCACTGCTTTGGTCCCGTTCCATCGAAGCAGGGTACGAATGATGGTGTCCCCAAGGAAACCTCCACCGCCAGGTTTTAAAATAAATTGTCGTTTTGTGGTCAGATCCACATGTTGATCAGCTAACTGTCTTAAAATGTCTTTGTTGCGTTCCATAAAATTCATCGTCTGTTTTGGCACGGTTACTTTTTTCTCTAAGATGAGTCGGGCAGCTAATGTGAACCATTTCACCATCTCTGTTAATCCTGATTCTACCAGCTCTTGTCGTTTTGTTGGGTTCTTTTCCCGACTCAACGATTCTAGAGCTTTGATCACTGTATGTGGTGTGTTTTCCATGGTAGCTGTATCCTTAATGATGATCGGGTGTCATGTTCCAGTCAGTTTATACTGTAGTGTAGACGATCGGTCCTCGATCTTCACCTGTTACCCACCGATGGAACACATCTGTTCTTAAACGATTCAGTTCGGGTGTTCTTGGATGAAAGTCAATGATAAGATATCCATGAGGTGTAGAGGTTGCATCTTGAAACGCCATCACCAAATGGGGTAGTTGTATTTGGTTCGCAAGTGTTTTGATCTGACCTTTATCTCTTGTGTTTTGAAATAATACCATGTAGTGTGCATTCAAGCTGATGGTACGACTAGCCTTGGATTGTTGGAACATGTTTTGTGTGATGTAAATGACAGTGGCATTTCTATGGTGTCCCTTTCGTGTGAACCATAATTTAATTTTCTCCTCATCTTTTTCTCCTAACATATCATCAAATATGACGAGGTGTGGTAAGGTTGTATTGTCTACTATCTCTTCATCATCCTCAAGGATACCCTGAATGAATTTGATAGCTTCACGTTCTTGTAACTGTGCGTAGGCACTTTGCCATTCTTTGTAACACCAGACGATGTGTTGTGGTACCACATGAAATAAATCGGTTTTGTACTCAATAACTTTTTTTACAAATTGAGTCTTTCCTGAACCACTTGGCCCTGAGATGAAAATGTTACTAGGATGTTGAAAAAGTAAACTACTTTCCATGATGGTCTGTGAAATAATAACAGCATTGACATGACAACATTTTATTTTATACATCATAGCAAATAAACACTTGAACAACATCAGTCAAAAATGTAAACTATGACACACATCATGAATCAGTCTTTCTTCATACATCATCCATTCCGGCAATATCATGGTATATCACATAGCATTTAAAGCCATTCGCACTTCGTCAAACAGTTCCTCGGATTGTCTTAACGCCTGTTCTGATTAAATTCCAAGTACACGCACAGCCAACAACACAGCTCTACGCCATGGATTCCGAATTGGAGTTATGTTTTTTTCCAGTAGTGAAGTATTTCCCATTTTTTGGCTTCTCATTCGTCTTGCAAGTACTCTGCGTAGTATTTTATTTTGTAGGTGTCCCAGAGGGATTCGTCTCCCAACTCAAACCTTTCTAAGTTGTTGAAATCGGGATCTTGAAAGAACTGTTCACTAGGATTTGGCCTCTTTTGTTTGAATATTGCGGCGCACTGTTTACCAAAAATGTTAAACACTTGTGCACAAGTGATAGGTTCTGGAGTCAGTAAAATGGCACGTATATCCTCTGGTGTGTCGTTCCGGTAGTTAATCGCAAAACTGAGATACATACGCTCATCAAAACGGTTCAGTTTCTCCACTGTATCAATGTTTAGGGTATCAATGTATATGTACCACACATCAGAGATCAGGTTGCGTAGCAGGTTGAAATGGCAAAAATCCGTTGAATGACCAAACTTTTATAGCTGCTTGGAAGATCACGCTCTCGTACATCACTAAAGATATCATAAACTTGGTTTAAACAAGAGGGATCCTCCATCGTCTGGTGAAATATTCTGTTTCCAATGCGCTGTGCCCAAGTAAAAAATAACTCGTTGCAAAATGCAGCAGGTTTCTTATTAGCTTCAACGAGATGTCTGTAGATCATCTGTTGCATTTCTACTGGTAGAGTGTTCATCGTGAATCTCCGTTTGTTTCCACCACTGTTCAGGCTATGCACACGATCACAAGCCAACTGGTTATGAAGGTTGGTAACCGTACGGCACTGTCTTATATTTGTCAACGACCACGCGTTTTGTATACACGAGCGGAACGTCTTGGTCTGTGTCTCACTGATCACTTTGCGATTTCTATGTCTCTTGATTCGGGATTCATATTCGATGACAGTTTTGTAATGTTCGCGATCTTGTACACACTTGACCATAGTCTTAAAATTGACTTTCTGACTAGCATTGTAATCCAA
>CM037778.1:87591141-87641141 GCA_021229015.1 Solen grandis
CATGTAAATTTTAACACCAATAAACTAGCAGTATAATTGGACATTTGTTAAAAAAAGATGACCTATTATTTGATGGTTGTCGCATTACGACAGAATATGTTCAAAATCAAAACCTACAAGATGAAAAAAAGAAAGAGCATTACTATTTCAATTGCCTACACATACCATCTTTTCTACATCTGTTCAGCATTTTTTCCTATTTTTTTGATAAACAAAAATAAATAAATTTAAAAATGAATTTTACCATATAAGAATATATAAGAAAAAAGTGCATTCAGTTTTGAAATAGACAATAATGTAATGCCAAAGCATTACTGATTTTACTTTACCTTTGTATTTGTCTTTAGGTTGGATCAATTTGTATCTGCTATTTGTATCTATTTGTATCTGATTAGTAGCGGTTCTGACAAATCACATAAATTTTGACAGTTGACTGACTTATCTGCAGCAAACTAGCCAAATTAATGCATTACGCCAGGAATATTCTCTTCACCTCCGTGTCCATTTGCAATCGGTCTCGATGTGAACGTAATCCATTTGTGTAATGTCTGTATTTAGATATTCAGTGTGGTTTAGATGTCATTTCCAGCTTGATTCACTTTTACAAGTTTACAAGTTATAATTAAGGTTTATGCCGAGTAAATCCGTTTGATTATTGGTAGAACATTGTATTTTAAAGTTTTAATCTGCAAACTCCCTTTACATGAGGGCGACCATTTTGTTTACATCTTTGGGTTACCCTGTGTACTGTAATTGTACCTTACTATATTGATAAAGAATAGAATTGAAACACCATTAAATTATTGTCATCACTTGTTTAGCTATTAATATTCATATATATGATATAAGTAAAAAGTTTATTTTGCAATTTATATGACTAAACATATCTGTAAACTTATATTTTCCGAAAATGCTTCAATTAAGGTGAAAGCGAAAGTAGGATATTTTTCGAAAATTCTACAATTGGGTTTAAATTTGTAATTTTGATGTAACTTCCTTATACTTAAATCAATTTTAAAACTCTAAGTACCAAAGTAAACCTCTTTCTCTACATTCTCTACATCTCACTTGCTTAATGTGTGCCCTTATTTCGAAGAGTTTTAAGATATTAGCCGTAAAATTTGACAACACGACAGAATCGCTGAAATTCTACATGTTTTAAATTCTTATTTTTGATGACACTTCCTTATGCTTTGATCAATTTCATAACTTAGGTACCAAATAATCGTCTGAAATTCTCTACATTTCACGCGCTTTATGTATAGGAAAATTTTCAATACTTTTTGCGATACAAGCTCTTAAACCTCCTTTAAAAATGAAAAAAAATCACCAAAGCTATATGCACGAATTTCGTTTTTTTTCCCATTACTCCATGAATCTTTGGCCAATCATTAAACTTTGAGCATCAAAGAACGGCCAAACATTGCTCTACAAATAATATTCATCATCATATTTTCAAAAGTCAAAGGTTTTCGAGGTATAAACTGTTAAACACACTGGGTGTTTACAAAATTTTAATTTTTCCGCCATAACTCAATCCGATTCAACCCGATCATCAAAAACTAAATATCATCTGAAAGGTCTTTCTAAGCACTACAAATTATACGCATAGTGTTTCGATAGAATATTTACCGTTTTGAGATATTTAAGGATGACGAAAAAACCCGATAATTGATATATGACCTTGACCTTTGGTATATTCCGGAAACGGAAGTAACATGGCTCCATAGAATTTAATACTGCATCTTCAGATAAAAGTTCAAGCAAATCATACAAACACTCAAGCCTACAGGGCTTACAAACCGTTACGTTTTGATACGAAGTTTATTAGCATATTGACGTCATGTGAGTCCATATGGTGTTCATCTTTTAGAATGCAAAGAAGACCTAGAGACTAATATTCACTCCATATATCAACTTTCTAGCTCTTCTGGAAGCGATTTTATACGCATTTGAAATTTGACGTCATTAGTTCGAATCTTGGATTCGCCATAAAACATTTGCCTTTTCGAATTTGGAAAAAACGGACACCGGGATGCACAACTAGAGCCTAACATACACATTCTGTGCAATTTTGATGAAAATCGGTCCAGAAATATTGGCTGTAGACCGCGTACAAACTTTTTCCCCGACGTCAAATCTGACGTTATGTGACGTCATATGAATTGAAATTCATTGCATTCGAAAGCTCATGGTTTGAAATATAAGCCATAAAAATTTTCATTGTTCTGAGTCAATGGCAACACCTCGAAATTAACACAAATATAAGAGGAAGAAAAAAAGAATAACTAGATGTCATTCGTTTAAACGAATGATAGGACTTTCTGCAACATATGCTTTATATAGTATATATAGAAGATGACATAATAGATAATCTGTCCAAATTGCAACTTTCTATCTCCTCTATTTCTATATAAAATAGCACAAATAGAACACATTCTGTGAATTTTAATAAAAGTCGCCCATATCTTGCACATGTAGTTTACATACAAAATTTATACTATGTCATATGACATGAAAGAAAAATGAAACAGTGTTCAAATGTAAGTTTCTAACTTTCATCACACTAGAATTTCATCACTCCAGCTCAGTTGTAACCTTGTTTAATTTAGCCTCAGTAGGAAGAAGATATTGAATATTTGTATAGTGCTAATATCCTTTCGACACTGTACTGTAGTTTAAACGTATTTAGCGATTTTGGCGTGTTTTGGTCTTCCGTAGTTTTGCCATAAATTCCTGGAATTTCGAACTATGGTGATATTTGAAAGGTAACATCCCAGCCTACAAACTGATGCAATATGAATATCGTTAGCATAAACAATGCAGTTTTAGATGGTCTAAAATGTTGGGCTGCGTGCGTATTTTTCAAGGCTTGCAAACTGCTCGCTAGCTACATAGTGTTGCAAATACGGATTTTTGTCTCGTGCCGTTGTACATGTATTAACTTCCAATGCTTATTTGGAAACAGTCAACATTCGACAAAAAAAAAATCAAGATATAAGCCCATCAATTGCAATTTGATATTTTTTTTTTTTTTTTTTTTTTTTTTTTTTTTTAATTCGTTTGCGCAAGTATTTAAGCTTGGTTACCCCTGCGCGTGACCTTTTCCATATTTTTATGATGCATGATTATGAAATATCTTATTTTCCATTTAACTTTCTTATATGAAGTCCAATTTCAATAAATTTGGTTACCGTTAGAAATGTTCTTAAAACATGCTACATTTTATACGCATAATGTATAAACTTATCTTCAGTCGTTTCTGAGATATTGACTGTTAAACCTCAGAGAAACAGCATATTATCAGCAAAATTAGCTTCATTTCATTTAGTTTTTTTGCTTATAACTTTGTATTGCGTAAACCAATTTTAATAAACTAAATATCTTTGGAAATGTCAATTATTCAGCTATAATTTTTATTCATACATAATTTTAGAAAAATCGATATTTATTGAGATATGGCTACATATTATGCAGTAGGGGTGAAATCAAAATTTCCTCACGTGCCTAATAATCCATAAAAATTTCATCGTCCTAGGACTATTGCAACATATTAAAATAAGCGTTTAGTTAGGAAGAAGAAAAGAATAATAATAATAAACAAATGACGTCACGTGACGTCATATGACGTTTATTTTCACATAATTGTTAAGACACCCAGAGACTACTAACTGACAATATTTCAACTTTCTATCTCAAATAGGACAGTTTTTTATAAGCATTTAAATATTGACGTCATTGGTTCGAATCTTGGATCCGCCATATATGCTTGGACTTTCGAATTTTGAAAAACGGACACGGTATACACAATAAGAACGTAATATACACACTCTGTGGAAATTTGATGAAAATCGGCCCATTAATAATGGCTCTGGACCGTGTACAATCTTCTGTAGTCAATTTCAAATGTGACGTCATATGACGTCATAGGCTTCTGAAAATCATTGAAATCGAAATTTCAGCGTCTAAATCATTTGTCATTAAATTTTCATTGCCCTTCGACAATTTCAACATATAGATATAATCTTGTTAATATTAAAAATACATTATCATATAATGACGTCACGTGACGTCATATGACGTTTCTTTTCACAAAAATATTAAAGAATCTTAGAGACCTATATACTGACCAAATATCACTTTTTCTGTCCTAAATAGGACCGATTTTTATAAGCATTTAAAAATTTACGACCTTGGTTCGAATCTTGAATTCGCTATAGAACCATGGACTTTTCGAATTTTGAAAAACGGACACTGGAATGCACAACTAGAACTTAATATACACATTCTCTGAAAATTTGATGAAAATCGGCCCATTAATAATGGCTCTGGACCGTGTACAAACTTTCGTAGTCAATTTCAAATGTGACGTAATATGACGTCATAGGCTTCTGAAAATCTTTGAAATCGAAATTACAGCATCTGAAGCATGCGGCATTAATTTTTCATTGCCCTTCATAAATTTCAAGATATAGAAATAATCTTGTTAGAATTAGAAATTCATTATCATATAATGACGTCACGTGACGTCATATGACATTTATTTTCACAAAATGTTTAAGACTCCAGAGACCTATATACTGACCCAATATCATCTTTCTATCTCAAATTATGGACCGATTTTATAAGAATTTGAAAATTTACGACCTTGGTTCGAATCTTGGAATCGCTATAGAACCTTGGACTTTTCGAATTTTGAAAAACGGACACCGGGATGCACAACTAGAACTTAATATACACATTCTGTGAATATTTGATGAAAATCGGTTCATAAACAATGGCTGTAGACCGCGTACAAACTTTTGTTGCATATTTCCAGTGTGACGTCATATGACGTCATAGGCATATGAAATCATAGAAATCAAAAATTTCAGCGTTTGAAGCATGTGTCTTTAAATTTTCATTGCCTTTCGACATTTCAACATATAGAAATATTCTTGTTAATATTAGAAATACATTATCATAATAATGACGTCACGTGACGTCATATGACAAATATTTTCACAAAATTTTTAAAACTTCTAGAGACCTATATACTGACTAAATATCAACTTTCTTTCTTAAATAGGACAGATTTTATAAGCATTTAAAAATTTAAGACCTTGGTTCGAATCTTTGATTCGCTATAGAACAATGGACTTTTCGAAATTTTGAAAAAACGGACACCGGGATGCACAACTAGAACTTAATATACACATTCTGTGAAAATTTGATGAAAATCGGTTCATAAACAATGGCTGTAGACCGCGTACAAACTTTTGTTGCATATTTCCAGTGTGACGTCATATGACGTCATAGGCATATGAAAATCATAGAAATCAAATTTTCAGCGTTTGAAGCATGTGTCTTTAAATTTTCATTGCCTTTCGACAATTTCAACATATAGAAATATTCTGTTAATATTAGAAATACATTATCATATAATGACGTCACGTGACGTCATATGACAAATATTTTCACAAAATTTTTAAAACTTCTAGAGACCTATATACTGACTAAATATCAACTTTCTTTCTTAAATAGGACAGATTTTATAAGCATTTAAAAATTTACGACCTTGGTTCGAATCTTGGAATCGCTATAGAACCATGGACTTTTCGAATTTGAAAAAACGGACACGAGATGCACAACTAGAACTTAATATACACAATCTGTGAAAATATGATAAAAATCGGTTCACAAACAATGGCTGTAGACCGCGTACAAACTTTTTAGCATTTTCAAATGTGACGTCTATGACGTATAGGCATATGAAAATCATAGAAATCAAAATTTCCTGTCGTTGCTAATAAGTCATTAAAATTTCATCGTCCTAGGAGTATTGCAACATAGAAAAATAAGCGTTTAGTTAGGAAGAAAAAAAGAATAATAATAAGAAGAAGAACTAGATTTCGTTTGCACGGCAATACGATAGGACTTTCTGCAAACCGTTTTAAAACTCAATCAAACTGAAAATTATTTATACAGAATACGCAGAAAATATTAGGTATCTAGAATGTAACCTATACATTCTTTTAAAATTTTCGAAAAATTCATGAAGTTATTATGTTTCAGATGATCAGATCGCTTACAAACTTTTTGATCCGCGTCTATTCTGATGTCATATGGATGTGATATAATTGCATATGAAAATTCAGCATATTAAAAATATGCCATACATTTTTGGTAGTTCTGGACCATTGGGATCACACTGAATTTATTGCAGGAGAAATGAAAACATATAATAACACCATGGTGTCAAATGACGTCCGGCCTATGAAAATCTGAAGAACACCTTTAAAATTACAATATGTGTGAATTTCGGCTTTTTATCTCATATGGAGTACTCAATCTGACTAAAGTCATCTCCTATATATACGCTACGCTACATAAGATCGTAGGAAGAGCGTGTACTTTAGTCAGATTGTACTAAATTTAATTTCGAAAGTCATATTTTATCAAACATGGTTTCACCACAGAACCTGTCTTTTCAATATTTTGAAAACGAAAGTAAGGATGCACAACAAATCCTAACTTATACCTTCTGTGAATTTACTAGAAAATCAATTCAAAAAGCTCGTACCAACGTTTAACTGACGTCGAATCTAGTGTCTATGATGTCATATGATGTGCTATGAATTTGAAAATCATTCCATTCAAAAAGACATGGTCTGAAATATTTGCCATACAATTTTCACATGCTCTGGGCCATTGCCAATTACATTTTCCGAAAATGTTTAAAATTATGTAAAAAGTGAAAGTAGGGAATTTTCTATTTTCAAAAAAATGCTAAACTTACATGTGACCAGAACATCACTAAAGGCATCAAAACCAAGAAAAAACTGCCAACTTTTGTCTCCGCTTCAACATAGAAAAAGTACCCGTAAGTAGTATAGGTTAGTTTCATAGTTGCCTTTAACTACACAATATACCCAGTCAGCAGAAGTTATCGGGCCAATATAGCACTGATATCGGCACCTATGTCTGCACTGTGGGTCATTAATACCCCGCAAAAGGCTTTGATACAGTAAAAGCAGATTCAAGACGTAGCATAAATAAGCACCTGTATACATAGTATATTATATATGATAGCATTCAATAAGTAAGTAAAGTCATTTTTTACAGTGGATAGAGAATCAGTTATGGTTACAGCAGCAGCATAAAAGTGTAGTCACAGTTCTTTGACATTGCACTTCTCCTAGTGCCATCTGTTTCAAGTTAATGTCGGGACAAGAAAAAAAATCTATTTAACAAAGGTAGATAATTAAAAAATGGTACCAGGTAGAGTTACAGTTCTTGGACACTGCACTTTTCCTAGTTGCTGTTGTTGTACTGTTATGTCAATTCCAAAATTAAGTTGATGAAAAAAAAGCAATTGACTTAATTTTGATGGAGTAACCATATTTTCATTACTCAATTAAAATTGTGAAAACCCAATTCCTTGAAAAATTGATGAGTAAATACCCAATTGACCTCAAACCTTATCTGTAGCCCTGTTCTGATAAATATCTATGCCAAGTATCAGGTGAAATGGCTGAAAGTACCGGACAAGATTTTGCTTAAATACCGCATGACCGACTGATCAACCAACGAACTGACAACTAAACCCACCAACAGGGTGATTCTCTTCCATTTGTGGTATACAGGAGTTTTCATTTCAAAACAAAAATAAATCAATAAATCATTCTTTATAGCACTGATTACAGCATTAATATAAAAAGAAAATGTCCAATAGACAACCGTAAAATTTGAAAGGAAAAATTTAAATAGAAGTCATCAAATAAGATGAAAATTAACTGGCCCCGGAATGATCACAAGAATGTCAAACGCGAAAGGTAGCCAGCAAATAAAGAAATAAAACAATTGATTTACTTCCCAGAGCAAAAATGTGTATTTATTTTGTCTTAACGTCTGTTAGTCTGTAATTTGGGTCATCCTGTTTTAATGATTGAAATCCTTCTCTATTATATAATCTTAACGGAGCCCTATTTCAAATAGATATGACTGCTTCGTTACATTTTGGAGTATACTTAGTTCATGTAAATTTTAACACCAATAAACTAGCAGTATAATTGGACATTTGTTAAAAAAAGATGACCTATTATTTGATGGTTGTCGCATTACGACAGAATATGTTCAAAATCAAAACCTACAAGATGAAAAAAAGAAAGAGCATTACTATTTCAAATTGCCTACACATACCATCTTTTCTACATCTGTTCAGCATTTTTTCCTATTTTTTTGATAAACAAAAATAAATAAATTTAAAAATGAATTTTACCATATAAGAATATATAAGAAAAAAGTGCATTCAGTTTTGAAATAGACAATAATGTAATGCCAAAGCATTACTGATTTTACTTACCTTTGTATTGTCTTTAGGTTGGATCATTTGTATCTGCTATTTGTATCTATTTGTATCTGATTAGTAGCGGTTCTGACAAATCACATAAATTTTTGACAGTTGACTGACTTATCTGCCAGCAAACTAGCCAAATTAATGCATTACGCCAGGAAATATTCTCTTCACCTCCGTGTCACATTTGCAATCGGTCTCGATGTGAACGTAATCCATTTGTGTAATGTCTGTATTTAGATTATTCAGTGTGGTTTAGATGTCATTTCCAGCTTGATTCACTTTTACAAGTTTACAAGTTATAATTAAGGTTTATGCCGAGTAAATCCGTTTGATTATTGGTAGAACATTGTATTTTTAAAAGTTTTAATCTGCAAACTCCCTTTACATGAGGGCGACCATTTTGTTTACATCTTTGGGTTACCCTGTGTACTGTAATGTACCTTACTATATTGATAAAGAATAAATTGAAACACCATTAAATTATTGTCATCACTTGTTTAGCTATTAATATCATATATATGATATAAGTAAAAAGTTTATTTTGCAATTTATATGACTAAAACATATCTGTTAACTTATATTTTCCGAAAATGCTTCAATTAAGGAAAAAAGGTTTTTAAAATTAATTGGGTTTAAATTTGTAATTTTGATGTAACTTCCTTATACTTAAATCAATTTTAAAACTCTAAGTACCAAAGTAATCCTCTTTCTCTACATTTTCTACATCTCACTTGCTTAATGTGTGCCCTTATTTCGAAGAGTTTTAAGATATTAGCCGTAAAACTTTGACAACACGACAGAATCGCTGAAATTCTACATGTTTAAATTCTTATTTTTGATGACACTTCCTTATGCTTTGATCAATTTCATAACTTAAGGTACCAAAATAATCGTCTGAAAATTCTCTTACATTTCACGCGCTTTATGTATAGGAAAAATTTTCAATACTTTTTGCGATACAAGCTCTTAAACCTCCTTTAAAATGAAAAAAAATCACCAAAGCTATATGCACGAATTTCGTTTTTTTCCCATTACTCCATGAATCTTTGGCCAATCATTAAACTTTGAGCATCAAAAGACGGCCAAACATTGCTCTACAAATAATATTCATCATCATATTTTCAAAAGTCAAAGGTTTTCGAGGTATAAAACTGTTAAACACACTGGGGTTTACAAAATTTTAATTTTTCCGCCATAACTCAACCGATTCAACCCCGATCATCAAAAACTAAATATCATCTGAAAGGTCTTTCTAAGCACTACAAATTATACGCATAGTGTTTCGATAGAATATTTACCGTTTTTGAGATATTTAAGGATGACGAAAAACCCGATAATTTGATTATATGACCTTGACCTTTGGTATATTCCGGAAACGGAAGTAACATGGCTCCATAGAATTTAATACTGCATCTTCAGATAAAAGTTCAAGCAAATCATACAAAAACTAAAGCCTACAGGGCTTAAAAACCGTTACGTTTTGATACGAAAGTTTTATTAGCATATTGACGTCATGTGACGTCATATGGTGTTCATCCTTTTAGAATGCAAAGAAGACCTAGAGACTAATATTCACTCCATATATCAACTTTCTAGCTCTTCTGGAAGCGATTTTATACGCATTTGGAATTTGACGTCATTAGTTCGAATCTTGGATTCGCCATAAACATTTGCCTTTTCGAATTTGGAAAAACGGACACCGGGATGCACAACTAGAGCCTAACATACACATTCTGTGCAATTTTGATGAAATCGGTCCAGAAATATTGGCTGTAGACCGCGTACAAACTTTTTCACCCGACGTCAAATCTGACGTTATGTGACGTCTCATATGATATGAAATTCATTGCATTCGAAAGCTCATGGTTTGAAATATAAGCCATAAAATTTTCATTGTTCTGAGTCAATGGCAAACACCTCGAAATTAACACAAATATAAGGAAGAAAAAAAGAATAACTAGATGTCATTCGTTTAAACGAATGATAGGACTTTCTGCAACATATGCTTTATATAGTATATATAGAAGATGACATAATAGATAATCTGTCCAAATTGCAACTTTCTATCTCCTCTATTTCTATATAAAAAGCACAAATAGAAACACTTCTGTGAATTTTAATAAAAGTCCGCCCATATCTTGCACATGTAGTTTACATACAAAATTTATACTATGTCATATGACATGAAAGAAAAATGAAACAGTGTTCAAATGTAAGTTTCTAACTTTCATCACACATAGAATTTCATCACTCCAGCTCAGTTGTAACCTTGTTTTAATTTTAGCCTCAGTAGGAAGAAGTATTGAATATTTGTATAGTGCTATATCCTTTCGACACCTGTAACGTAGTTAAACGTATTTAGCGATTTTGGCGTGTTTGGGCTTCCGTAGTTTTGCCATAAATTCCTGGAATTTCGAACTATGGTGATATTTTGAAAGGTAACATCCAGCCTACAAACTGATGCAATATGAATATCGTTAGCATAACAATGCAGTTTTTAGATGGTCTAAAATGTTGGGCTGCGTGTGTATTTTTCAAGGCTTGCAAACTGCTCGCTAGCTACATAGTGTTGCAAATACGGATTTTTGTCTCGTGCCGTTGTACATGTATTAACTTCAATGCTTATTTGGAAACAGTCAACATTCGACAAAAAAAAAAATCAAGATATAGTCCATCAATTGCAATTTGATATTTTTTTTTTTTTTTTTTTTTTTTTTTTTTAAGTCGTTGCGCAAGTATTTAAGCTTGGTGACCCCTGCGCGTGACCTTTTCCATATTTTTATGATGCATGATTATGAAATATCTTATTTTCCATGTAACTTTCTTATATGAAGTCCAATTTCAATAAATTTGGTACCGTTAGAAAGTTCTTAAAACATGCTACATTTTTATACGCATAATGTATAAACTTATCTTCAGTCGTTTCTGAGATATTGACTGTTAAACCTCAAGAAAACAGCATATTATCAGCAAATTAGCTTCATTTCATTTAGTTTTTTTGCTTATAACTTTGTATTGGTAAACCAATTTTAATAAACTAAATATCTTTGGAAATGTCAATTATTCAGCTATAATTTTTATTCATACATATTTTAGAAAAATCGATATTTATTGAGATATGGCTACATATATGCAGTAGGGGTGAAATCAAAATTTCCTCACGTGCCTAATAATCCATAAAAATTTCATCGTCCTAGGACTATTGCAACATATTAAAATAAGCGTTTAGTTAGGAAGAAGAAAAGAATAATAATAATAAACAAATGACGTCACGTGACGTCATATGACGTTTATTTTCACATAATTGTTAAGACACCCAGAGACCTACTAACTGACAATATTTCAACTTTCTATCTCAAATAGGACAGTTTTTATAAGCATTTTAAATATGACGTCATTGGTTCGAATCTTGGATCCGCCATATATGCTTGGACTTTTCGAATTTGAAAAACGGACACCGGTATACACAATAAGAACGTAATATACACACTCTGTGGAAATTTGATGAAAATCGGCCCATTAATAATGGCTCTGGACCGTGTACAATCTTCTGTAGTCAATTTCAAATGTGAGTCATATGACGTCATAGGCTTCTGAAAATCATTGAAATCGAAATTTCAGCGTCTAAATCATTTGTCATTAAATTTTCATTGCCCTTCGACAATTTCAACATATAGATATAATCTTGTTAATATTAAAAATACATTATCATATAATGACGTCACGTGACGTCATATGACGTTTCTTTTCACAAAATATTAAAGAATCTTAGAGACCTATATACTGACCAAATATCACTTTTCTGTCCTAAATAGGACCGATTTTTATAAGCATTTAAAAATTTACGACCTTGGTTCGAATCTTGAATTCGCTATAGAACACTTTTCGAATTTTGAAAAACGGACACTGGAATGCACAACTAGAACTTAATATACACATTCTCTGAAAATTTGATGAAAATCGGCCCATTAATAATGGCTCTGGACCGTGTACAAACTTTCGTAGTCAATTTCAAATGTGACGTAATATGACGTCATAGGCTTCTGAAAATCTTTGAAATCGAAATTACAGCATCGAAGCATGCGGCATTAATTTTTCATTGCCCTTCATAAATTTCAAGATATAGAAATAATCTTGTTAGAATTAGAAATTCATTATCATATAATGACGTCACGTGACGTCATATGACATTTATTTTCACAAAATGTTTAAGGACTCCCAGGACCTATATACTGACCCAATATCATCTTTCTATCTCAAATAGGACCGATTTTATAAGAATTTGAAAATTTACGACCTTGGTTCGAATCTTGGAATCGCTTTATGAACCTTGGACTTTTCGAATTTTGAAAAACGGACACCGGGATGCACAACTAGAACTTAATATACACATTCTGTGAAAATTTGATGAAAATCGGTTCATAAACAATGGCTGTAGACCGCGTACAAACTTTTGTTGCATATTTCCAGTGTGACGTCATATGACGTCATAGGCATATGAAAATCATAGAAATCAAATTTTCAGCGTTTGAAGCATGTGTCTTTAAATTTTCATTGCCTTTCGACAATTTCAACATATAGAAATATTTTGTTAATATTATGAAATACATTATCATATAATGACGTCACGTGACGTCATATGACAAATATTTTCACAAAATTTTTAAAACTTCTAGAGACCTATATTACTGACTAAATATCAACTTTCTTTCTTAAATAGGACAGATTTTATAAGCATTTAAAAATTTACGACCTTGGTTTCGAATCTTGGAATCGCTATAGAACCATGGACTTTTCGAATTTTGAAAAACGGACACCGAGATGCACAACTAGAACTTAATATACACAATCTGTGAAAATTTGATTAAAAATCGGTTCACAAACAATGGCTGTAGACGCGCTACAAACTTTTGTAGCATATTTCAAATGTGACGTCATATGACGTCATAGGCATATGAAAATCATAGAAATCAAAATTTCCTGACGTGGGCTAATAAGTCATAAAAATTTCATCGTCCTAGGAGTATTGCAACATAGAAAAATAAGCGTTTAGTTAGGAAGAAAAAAAGAATAATAATAAGAAGAAGAACTAGATTTCGTTTGCACGGCAAACGATAAGACTTTCTGCAAACCATTCAAAACTCAATCAAGCTGAAAATTATTGAAACGGAAACGCAGAAAATATTAGGTATGTAGAATGTAACCTATACATTCTTTTAAAATTTTCGAAAAATTCATGAAGTTATTATGTTTCAGATGATCAGATCGCTTACAAACTTTTTGATCCGACGTCTATTCTGATGTCATATGGATGTGAATATAATTGCATATGAAAATTCAGCATATTTAAATATGCCATAACATTTTTGGTAGTTCTGGACCATTGGGATCACACTGAATTTATTGCAGGAGAAATGAAAACATATAATAACACCATGGTGTCAAATGACGTCCGGCCTATGAAAATCTGAAGAACCTTTAAAATTACAATATGTGTGAATTCGGCTTTTTATCTCATATGGAGTACTCAATCTGACTAAAGTCATCTCCTATATATACGCTACGCTACATAAGATCGTAGGAAGAGCGTGTACTTTAGTCAGATTGTACTAAAATTTAATTTCGAAGTCATATTTTATCATACATGGTTTCACCACAGAACCTGTCTTTTCAATATTTTGAAAACGAAAGTAAGGATGACACAACAAAATCCTAACTTATACCTTCTGTGAATTTACTAGAAAAATCAATTCAAAAGCTCGTACCAACGTTTTATACTGACGTCGAATCTAGTGTCTATGATGTCATATGATGTGCTATGAATTTGAAAATCATTCATTCAAAAGACATGGTCTGAAATATTTGCCATACAATTTTCACTGCTCTGGGCCATTGCCAATTACATTTTCCGAAAATGTTTAAAATTATGTAAAAAAGTGAAAGTAGGGAATTTTCTATTTTCAAAAAAATGCTAAACTTACCATGTGACCAGAACATCACTAAAGGCATCAAAACCAGAAAAAACTGCCAACTTTTGTCTCCGCTTCAACATAGAAAAGTACCCGTAAGTAGTATAGGTTAGTTCATAGTTGCCTTTAACTACACAATATACCCAGTCAGCAGAAGTTATCGGGCCAATATAGCACTGATATCGGCACCTATGTCTGCACTGTGGGTCATTAATACCCCCGCAAAAGGCTTTGATACAGTAAAAGCCAGATTCAAGACGTAGCATAAATAAGCACCTGTATACATAGTATATTATATATGATAGCATTCAATAAGTAAGTAAAGTCATTTTTTACAGTGGATAGAGAATCAGTTATGGTTACAGCAGCAGCATAAAAGTGTAGTCACAGTTCTTTGACATTGCACTTCTCCTAGTGCCATCTGTTTCAAGTTAATGTCGGGACAAGAAAAACAGTTCTTGGACACTGCACTTTTCCTAGTTGCTGTTGTTGTACTGTTATGTCAATTCCAAAATTAAGTTGATGAAAAAAAAGCAATTGACTTAATTTTGATGGAGTAACCATATTTTCATTACTCAATTAAAATTGTGAAAACCCAATTCCTTGAAAAATTGATGAGTAAATACCCAATTGACCTCAAACCTTATCTGTAGCCCTGTTCTGATAAATATCTATGCCAAGTATCAGGTGAAATGGCTGAAAGTACCGGACTAGATTTTGCTTAAATACCGCATGACCGACTGATCAACCAACCGACTGACCAACTAACCCACCACAGGGTGATTCTCTCCATTTGTGGTATACAGGAGTTTTCATTTCAAAACAAAAATAAATCAATAAATCATTCTTTATAGGCACTGATTACAGCATTAATATAAAAAGAAAATGTCCAATAGACAACCGTAAAATTTGAAAGGAAAAATTTAAATAGAAGTCATCAAATAAGATGAAAATTAACTGGCCCCGGAATGATCACAAGAATGTCAAACGCGAAAGGTAGCCAGCAAATAAAGAAATAAAACAATTGATTTACTTCCCAGAGCAAAAATGTGTATTTATTTTGTCTTAACGTCTGTTAGTCTGTAATTTGGGTCATCCTGTTTTAATGATTGAAATCCTTCTCTATTATATAATCTTAACGGAGCCCTATTTCAAAATAGATATGACTGCTTCGTTACATTTTGGAGTATACTTAGTTCATGTAAATTTTAACACCAATAAACTAGCAGTATAATTGGACATTGTGTAAAAAAAAGATGACCTATTATTTGATGGTTGTCGCATTACGACAGAATATGTTCAAAATCAAACCTAACAAGATGAAAAAAAGAAAGAGCATTACTATTTCAAATTGCCTACAATACCATCTTTTCTACATCTGTTCAGCAATTTTTTCCTATTTTTTTGATAAACAAAAATAAATAAATTTAAAAATGAATTTTACCATATAAGAATATATAAGCAAAAAAGTGCATTCAGTTTTGAAATAGACAATAATGTAATGCCAAAGCATTACTGATTTTACTTACCTTTGTATTTGTCTTTAGGTTGGATCAATTTGTATCTGCTATTTGTATCTATTTGTATCTGATTAGTAGCGGTTCTGACAAATCACATAAATTTTGACAGTTGACTGACTTATCTGCCAGCAAACTAGCCAAATTAATGCATTACGCCAGGAATATTCTCTTCACCTCCGTGTCACATTTGCAATCGGTCTCGATGTGAACGTAATCCATTTGTGTAATGTCTGTATTTAGATATTCAGTGTGGTTTAGATGTCATTTCCAGCTTGATTCACTTTTACAAGTTTACAAGTTATAATTAAGGTTTAGCCGAGTAAATCCGTTTGATTATTGTAGAACATTGTATTTTTAAAAGTTTTAATCTGCAAACTCCCTTTACATGAGGGCGACCATTTTGTTTTACATCTTTGGGTTACCCTGTGTACTGTAATGTACCTTACTATATTGATAAAGAATAGAATTGAAACACCATTAAATTATTGTCATCACTTGTTTAGCTATTAATATCATATATATGATATAAGTAAAAAGTTTATTTTGCAATTTATATGACTAAAACATATCTGTTAACTTATATTTTCCGAAAATGCTTCAATTAAGGTGAAAGCGAAAGTAGGATATTTTTCGAAAATTCTACAATTGGGTTTAAATTTGTAATTTTGATGTAACTTCCTTATACTTAAATCAATTTTAAAAACTCTAAGTACCAAAGTAATCCTCTTTCTCTACATTCTCTACATCTCACTTGCTTAATGTGTGCCCTTATTTCGAAGAGTTTTAAGATATTAGCCGTAAAACTTTGACAACACGACAGAATCGCTGAAATTCTACATGTTTAAATTCTTATTTTTGATGACACTTCCTTATGCTTTGATCAATTTCATAACTAAGGTACCAAAATAATCGTTGAAAATTCTCTACATTTCACGCGCTTTATGTATAGGAAAATTTTCAATACTTTTTGCGATACAAGCTCTTAAACCTCCTTTAAAATGAAAAAAATCACCAAAGCTATATGCACGAATTTCGTTTTTTTCCATTACTCCATGAATCTTTGGCAAATCATTAAACTTTAAGCATAAAAAAAACGGCCAACATTGCTCTACAAATAATATTCATCATCATATTTTCAAAAATCAAAGGTTTTCGAGGTATAAACTGTTAAACACACTGGGGTTTACAAAATTTTAATTTTTCCGCCATAACTCAACCGATTCAACCCGATCATCAAAAACTAAATATCATCTGAAAGGTCTTTCTAAGCACTACAAAATTATACGCATAGTGTTTCGTAGAATATTTACCGTTTTGAGATATTTAAGGATGACGAAAAAACCCGATAATTGATATATGACCTTGACCTTTGGTATATTCCGAACGGAAGTAACATGGCTCCATAGAATTTAATACTGCAATCTTCAGATAAAAGTTCAAGCAAATCATACAAAAACTAAAGCCTACAGGGCTTAAAAACCGTTACGTTTTGATACGAAAGTTTTATTAGCATATTGACGTCATGTGACGTCATATGGTGTTCATCCTTTTAGAATGCAAAGAAGACCTAGAGACTAATATTCACTCCATATATCAACTTTCTAGCTCTTCTGGAAGCGATTTTATACGCATTTGAAATTTGACGTCATTAGTTCGAATCTTGGATTCGCCATAAAACATTTGCCTTTTCGAATTTGGAAAAACGGACACCGGGATGCACAACTAGAGCCTAACATACACATTCTGTGCAATTTTGATGAAAATCGGTCCAGAAATATTGGCTGTAGACCGCGTACAAACTTTTTCACCCGACGTCAAATCTGACGTTATGTGACGTCATATGAATATGAAATTCATTGCATTCGAAAGCTCATGGTTTGAAATATAAGCCATAAAATTTTCATTGTTCTGAGTCAATGGCAACACCTCGAAATTAACACAAATATAAGAGGAAGAAAAAAAAGAATAACTAGATGTCATTCGTTTAAACGAATGATAGGACTTTCTGCAACATATGCTTTATATAGTATATATAGAAGATGACATAATAGATAATCTGTCCAAATTGCAACTTTCTATCTCCTCTATTTCTATATAAAATAGCACAAATAGAACACATTCTGTGAATTTTAATAAAAGTCCGCCCATATCTTGCACATGTAGTTTACATACAAAATTTATTACTATGTCATATGACATGAAAGAAAAATGAAACAGTGTTCAAATGTAAGTTTCTAACTTTCATCACACATAAATTTCATCACTCCAGCTCAGTTGTAACCTTGTTTAATTTTAGCCTCAGTAGGAAGAAGTATTGAATATTTGTATAGTGCTATTATCCTTTCGACACCTGTAACGTAGTTAAACGTATTTAGCGATTTTGGCGTGTTTGGGCTTCCGTAGTTTTGCCATAAATTCCTGGAATTTCGAAACTATGGTGATATTTTGAAAGGTAACATCCCAGCCTAACAAACTGATGCAATATGAATATCGTTAGCATAACAATGCAGTTTTTAGATGGTCTAAAATGTTGGGCTGCGTTGTGTATTTTTCAAGGCTTGCAAAACTGCTCGCTAGCTACATAGTGTTGCAAATACGGATTTTTGTCTCGTGCCGTTGTACATGTATTAACTTCAATGCTTATTTTGGAAACAGTCAACATTCGACAAAAAAAAAATCAAGATATAGCCCATCAATTGCAATTTGATATTTTTTTTTTTTTTTTTTTTTTTTTTTTTTTAAGTCGTTGCGCAAGTATTTAAGCTTGGTGACCCCTGCGCGTGACCTTTTCCATATTTTTATGATGCATGATTATGAAATATCTTATTTCCATGTAACTTTCTTATATGAAGTCCAATTTCAATAAATTTGGTACCGTTAGAAAGTTCTTAAAACATGCTACATTTTATACGCATAATGTATAAACTTATCTTCAGTCGTTTCTGAGATATTGACTGTTAAACCTCAAGAAAACAGCATATTATCAGCAAAATTAGCTTCATTTCATATAATTTTTATTCATACATAATTTTAGAAAAATCGATATTTATTGAGATATGGCTACATATATGCAGTAGGGGTGAAATCAAAATTCCTCACGTGCCTAATAATCCATAAAAATTTCATCGTCCTAGGACTATTGCAACATATTAAAATAAGCGTTTAGTTAGGAAGAAGAAAAGAATAATAATAATAAACAAATGACGTCACGTGACGTCATATGACGTTTATTTTCACATAATTGTTAAGACACCCAGAGACCTACTAACTGACAATATTTCAACTTTCTATCTCAAATAGGACAGTTTTTATAAGCATTTAAATATTGACGTCAATTGGTTCGAATCTTGGATCCGCCATATATGCTTGGACTTTTCGAATTTTGAAAAAACGGACACCGGTATACACAATAAGAACGTAATATACACACTCTGTGGAAATTTGATGAAAATCGGCCCATTAATAATGGCTCTGGACCGTGTACAATCTTCTGTAGTCAATTTCAAATGTGACGTCATATGACGTCATAGGCTTCTGAAAATCATTGAAATCGAAAATTTCAGCGTCTAAATCATTTGTCATTAAATTTTCATTGCCCTTCGACAATTTCAACATATAGATATAATCTTGTTAATATTAAAAATACATTATCATATATGACGTCACGTGACGTCATATGACGTTTCTTTTCACAAAATATTAAAGAATCTTAGAGACCTATATACTGACCAAATATCACTTTTTCTGTCCTAAATAGGACCGATTTTTATAAGCATTTAAAAATTTACGACCTTGGTTCGAATCTTGAATTCGCTATAGAACCATGGACTTTTCGAATTTTGAAAAACGGACACTGGGAATGCACAACTAGAACTTAATATACATTCTCTGAAAATTTGATGAAAATCGGCCCATTAATAATGGCTCTGGACCGTGTACAAACTTTCGTAGTCAATTTCAAATGTGACGTAATATGACGTCATAGGCTTCTGAAAATCTTTGAAATCGAAATTACAGCATCTGAAGCATGCGGCATTAATTTTTCATTGCCCTTCATAAATTTCAAGATATAGAAATAATCTTGTTAGAATTAGAAATTCATTATCATATAATGACGTCACGTGACGTCATATGACATTTATTTTCACAAAATGTTTAAGACTCCCAGAGACCTATATACTGACCCAATATCATCTTTCATCTCAAATAGGACCGATTTTATAAGAATTTGAAAATTTACGACCTTGGTTCGAATCTTGGAATCGCTATAGAACCTTGGACTTTTCGAATTTTGAAAAACGGACACCGGGATGCACAACTAGAACTTAATATTACACATTCTGTGAAAAATTTGATGAAAATCGGTTCATAAACAATGGCTGTAGACGCGTACAAACTTTTGTTGCATTATTTCCAGTGTGACGTCATATGACGTCATAGGCATATGAAAATCATAGAAATCAAAATTTCAGCGTTTGAAGCATGTGTCTTTAAATTTTCATTGCCTTTCGACAATTTCAACATATAGAAATTATTCTTGTTAATATTAGAAATTACATTATCATATAATGACGTCACGTGACGTCATATGACAAATATTTCACAAAATTTTTTAAAACTTCTAGAGACCTATATACTGACTAAATATCAACTTTCTTTCTTAAATAGGACAGATTTATAAGCATTTAAAAATTTACGACCTTGGTTCGAATCTTGGAATCGCTATAGAACCATGGACTTTTCGAATTTTGAAAAACGGACACCGAGATGCACAACTAGAACTTAATATACACAATCTGTGAAAATTTGATAAAAATCGGTTCACAAACAATGGCTGTAGACCGCGTACAAACTTTTGTAGCATATTTCAAATGTGACGTCATATGACGTCATAGGCATATGAAAATCATAGAAATCAAAATTTCCTGACGTGGCTAATAAGTCATAAAAATTTCATCGTCCTAGGAGTATTGCAACATAGAAAAATAAGCGTTTAGTTAGGAAGAAAAAAAAGAATAATAATAAGAAGAAGAACTAGATTTCGTTTGCACGCAAACGATAGGACTTTCTGCAAACCGTTTAAAACTCAATCAAACTGAAAATTATTTATACAGAATACGCAGAAAATATTAGGTATCTAGAATGTAACCTATACATTCTTTTAAAATTTTCGAAAAATTCATGAAGTTATTATGTTTCAGATGATCAGATCGCTTACAAACTTTTTGATCGACGTCTATTCTGATGTCATATGGATGTGAATATAATTGCATATGAAAATTCAGCATATTTAAAATATGCCATACATTTTTGGTAGTTCTGGACCATTGGGATCACACTGAATTTATTGCAGGAGAAATGAAAAACATATAATAACACCATGGTGTCAAATGACGTCCGGGCCTATGAAAATCTGAAGAACACCTTTAAAATTACAATATGTGTGAATTTCGGCTTTTTATACTCATATGGAGTACTCAATCTGACTAAAGTCATCTCCTATATATACGCTACGCTACATAAGATCGTAGGAAGAGCGTGTACTTTAGTCAGATTGTACTAAATTTAATTTCGAAGTCATATTTTATCAAACATGGTTTCACCACAGAACCTGTCTTTTCAATATTTTGAAAACGAAAGTAAGGATGCACAACAAAATCTAACTTATACCTTCTGTGAATTTACTAGAAATCAATTCAAAAGCTCGTACCAACGTTTTAACTGACGTCGAATTCTAGTGTCTATGATGTCATATGATGTGCTATGAATTTGAAAATCATTCCATTCAAAAGACATGGTCTGAAATATTTGCCATACAATTTTCACTGCTCTGGGCATTGCCAATTACATTTTCCGAAAATGTTTAAAATTATGTAAAAAGTGAAAAGTAGGGAATTTTCTATTTCAAAAAAAATGCTAAACTTACCATGTGACCAGAACATCACTAAAGGCATCAAAACCAAGAAAAAACTGCCAACTTTTGTCTCCGCTTCAACATAGAAAAGTACCCGTAAGTAGTATAGGTTAGTTCATAGTTGCCTTTAACTACACAATATACCCAGTCAGCAGAAGTTATCGGGCCAATATAGCACTGATATCGGCACCTATGTCTGCACTGTGGGTCATTAATACCCCCGCAAAAGGCTTTGATACAGTAAAAGCCAGATTCAAGACGTAGCATAAATAAGCACCTGTATTACATAGTATATTATATATGATAGCATTCAATAAGTAAGTAAAGTCATTTTTTACAGTGGATAGAGAATCAGTTATGGTTACAGCAGCAGCATAAAAGTGTAGTCACAGTTCTTTGACATTGCACTTCTCCTAGTGCCATCTGTTTCAAGTTAATGTCGGGACAAGAAAAAAAATCTATTTAACAAAGGTAGATAATTAAAAATGGTACCAGGTTAGAGTTACAGTTCTTGGACACTGCACTTTTCCTAGTTGCTGTTGTTGTACTGTTATGTCAATTCCAAAATTAAGTTGATGAAAAAAAAGCAATTTGACTTTATTTTGATGGAAGTAACATATTTTCATTACTCAATTAAAATTGTGAAAACCCAATTCCTTGAAAAATTGATGAGTAAATACCCAATTGACTCAAACCTTATCTGTAGCCCTGTTCTGATAATTATCTATGCCAGTATCAGGTGAAATGGCTGAAAGTACCGGACAAGATTTTGCTTAAATAACCGCATGACCGGACTGATCAACAACCGACTGACCAACTAACCCACCAACAGGGTGATTCTCTTCCATTTGTGGTATACAGGAGTTTTCATTTCAAAACAAAAATAAATCAATAAATCATTCTTTATAGCACTGATTACAGCATTAATATAAAAAGAAAATGTCCAATAGACAACCGTAAATTTGAAAGGAAAAATTTAAATAGAAGTCATCAAATAAGATGAAAATTAACTGGCCCCGGAATGATCACAAGAATGTCAAACGCGAAAGGTAGCCAGCAAATAAAGAATAATAACAATTGATTTACTTCCCAGAGCAAAAATGTGTATTTATTTTGTCTTAACGTCTGTTAGTCTGTAATTTGGGTATCCTGTTTTAATGATTGAAATCCTTCTATATTTATATAATCTTAACGGAGCCCTATTTCAAAATAGATATGATGCTTCGTTACATTTTGGAGTATAATTAGTTCATGTAAATTTTAACCCCAATAAATAGCAGTATAATTGGACATTTGTTAAAAAAAATGACCTTATTTTGATGGTTGTCGCATTACGACAGAATATGTTCAAAATCAAAACCTACAAGATGAAAAAAGAAAGAGCATTACTATTTCAAATTGCCTACACATACCATCTTTTCTACATCTGTTCAGCATTTTTTCCTATTTTTTTGATAAAACAAAAATAAATAAATTTAAAAATGAATTTTACCATATAAGAATTTAAGAAAAAAGTGCATTCAGTTTTGAAAAAAGACAATATGTATTGCCAAAGCATTACTGATTTTACTTACCTTTGTATTTTGTCTTTAGGTTGTGTCAATTTGTATCTGCTATTTGTATCTATTTGTATCTGATTAGTAGCGGTTCTGACAAATCACATAAATTTTGACAGTTGACTGACTTATCTGCCAGCAAACTAGCCAATTTAATGCATTACGCCAGGAATATTCTCTTCACTCCGTGTCACATTTGCAATCGGTCTCGTGTGAAACGTAATCCATTTGTGTAATGTCTGTATTTAGATATTCAGTGTGGTTTAGATGTCATTTCCAGTTTGATTCATTTTACAAGTTTACAAGTTATAATTAAGGTTTATGCCGAGAAAATTCCGTTTGATTATTGGTTAGAACATTGTATTTTTTAAAAGTTTTAATCTGCAAACTCCCTTTACATGAGGGCGACCATTTTGTTTACATCTTTGGGTTACCCTGGGGTACTGTAATGTTTCCTTACTATATTGATAAAGAATAGAATTGAAACACCATTAAATTATTGTCATCACTTGTTTAGCTATTAATATCATATATATGATATAAGTAAAAAGTTTATTTTGCAATTTATATGACTAAAACATATCTGTTAACTTTTATTTTCCGAAAATGCTTCAATTAAGGTGAAAGCGAAAGTAGGATATTTTTCGAAAATTCTACAAAATTTGGGTTTAAATTTGTAATTTTGATGTAACTTCCTTATACTTAAATCAATTTTAAAACTCTAAGTACCAAAGTAATCCTCTTCTCTACATTTCTTACATCTCACTTGTTAATGTGTGCCCTTATTTCGAAGAGTTTTAAGATATTAGCCGTAAAACTTTTGACAACACGACAGAAATCCGCTGAAATTCTACATGTTTAAATTCTTATTTTTGGATGTCACTTCCTTATGCTTTGATCAATTTCATAACTTAAGGTACCAAAATAATCGTCTGAAATTCTCTACATTTCACGCGCTTTATGTATAGGAAAATTTTCAATACTTTTTGCGATACAAGCTCTTAAACCTCCTTTAAAATGAAAAAAATCACCAAGCTATATGCACGAATTCGTTTTTTCCCATTACTCCATGAATCTTTTGGCCAATCATTAAACTTTGAGCATCAAAAGAACGGCAAACATTGCTCTACAAATTAATATTCATCATCATATTTTCAAAAGTCAAAGGTTTTCGAGGTTAAACTGTTAACACACTGGGGTTTACAAATTTTAATAATTTTCCGCCATAACTCAACCGATTCAACCCCGATCATCAAAAACTAATATCATCTGAAAGGTCTTTCTAGCACTTACAAATTATACGCATAGTGTTTCGATAGAATATTTTACCGTTTTTGAGATATTTAAGGATGACGAAAAACCCGATAATTGATATATGTCCTTGACCTTTGGTATTATTCCGGAAACGGAAGTAACAGGCTCCATAGAATTTAATACTGCATCTTCAGATAAAAGTTCAAGCAAATCATACAATAACTAAAGCCTACAGGGCTTAAAAACCGTTACGTTTGATACGAAAGTTTTATTAGCATATTGACGTCATGTGACGTCATATGGTGTTCATCCTTTTAGAATGCAAAGAAGACCTAGAGACTAATATTCACTCCATATAATCTACTTTCTAGCTCTTCTGGAAGCGATTTTATACGCATTTGAAATTTGACGTCATTAGTTCGAATCTGGATTCGCCATAAAAACAATTTGCCTTTTCGAATTTGGAAAAAACGGACACCGGGATGCACAACTAGAGCTAACATACACATTCTGTGCAATTTTGATGAAAATCGGTCCAGAAAATATTGGCTGTAGACCGCGTACAACTTTTTCACCCGACGTCAAATCTGACGTTATGTGACGTCATATGAATATGAAATTCATTGCATTCGAAAGTCATGGTTTGAAATTAAGCCATAAAATTTTTCATTGTTCTGAGTCCAATGGCACACCTCGAATTTAACACAAATATAAGAGGAGAAAAAGAATAACTAATGTCATTCGTTTAAACGAATGATAGGGACTTTCTGCTAACATATGCTTTATATAGTATATATTAGAAGATGACATATAGATATCTGTCCAAATTGCAACTTTCTATCTCCTCTATTTCTATAAAATAGCACAAATAGAAACCATTCTGTGAATTTTAAAAAGTCCGCCCATATCTTGCACATGTAGTTTACATACAAATTTTACTATGGTCATATGACATGAAAGAAAATGAAACAGTGTTCAAATGTAAGTTTTAACTTTCATCCCCACATAGAGTTTTCATCACTCCAGCTCAGTTGAAAAACCTTGTTTAATTTTAGCCTCAGTAGGAAGAAGTATTGAATATTTGTATGTGCTTTTACCCTTTTCCGACAACTGTAACGTATTTTTAAACGTATTTAGCCGATTTTGGCGTGTTTGGGCTTCCGTAGTTTTGCCAAAAATTTTCCTGGAATTTGAACTATGGTGATATTTTAAAAGGGTTTTACTTCCCAGCCTAAAAAACTGATGCAATATGAAAAATCGTTGCATAACAATGCGGGTTTTTAGATGGTTAAAATGTGGGCTGCGTGTGAATTTTTCAAGGCTTGCTAAACTGCTCGCTAGCTACATAGTGTTGCAAAAGGATTTTTGTTTTGTGCCGTTGTACATGTATTAACTTCAATGTTATTTTGGAAAACGTCAAACATTCGAACAAAAAAAAAAATCAGATATAGCCATCTATTGCAATTTGAATTTTTTTTTTTTTTTTTTTTTTTTAAGTCGTTGCGCAAGTATTTAAGCTTGGTTGACCCCTTGCGCGTGACATTTTCATATATTTTATGATGCATATTATGGAATTTTTATTTTATTTTCCATGTAACTTTCTTATATGAAGTCCAATTTCAATAAATTTGGTACCGTTAGAAAGTTCTTTTAAAACATGCTACATTTATACGCATATTGTATAAACTTATCTTCAGTCGTTTCTGAGATATTGACTGTTAAACCTCAAGAAAACAGCATATTACAGCAAAATTAGCTTCATTTCATTTAGTTTTTTTTGCTTATAACTTTGTATTGCGTAAACCCAATTTTAATAAACTAATATCTTTGGAAATGTCAATTATTCAGCTATAATTTTTATTCATACATAATTTTACAAAAAATCGATATTTATTGAGATATGGCTACATATATGCAGTAGGGTGTTGAAATCAAAATTTCCTCACGTGCCAATAATCCATAAAAATTTCATCGTCCTAGGACTATTGCAACATATTAAAATAATCGTTTTAGTTAGGAAGAAGAAAAGAATAATAATAATAAACAAATGACGTCACGTGACGTCATATGACGTTTATTTTCACATAATTGTTAAGACACCCAGAGACCTACTAACTGACAAATTTCAACTTTCTTATCTCAAATAGGACAGTTTTTATAAGCATTAAATATTGACGTCATTGGTAGAATCTTGGATCCGCCATATTGCTTGGACTTTTCGATTTTGTAAAAAAAAGGACACCGGTATACACAATAAGAACGTAATATACACACTCTGTGAAATTTGATGAAAATCGGCCCATTAATATGGCTCTGGACCGTGTACAATACTTCTGTAGTCAATTCAAATGTTGACGTCATATGACGTCATAATCTTGAAAATCATTGAAATCGAAATTTCAGCGTCTAAATCATTTGTCATTAAATTTTCATTGCCTTCGACAATTTCAACATATAGAAATAATCTTGTTAATATTAAAAATACATTATCATTAATGACGTCACGTGACGTCATATGACGTTTCTTTTCACAAAATATTAAAGACTCTTAGAGACCTATATACTGACCAAATATCACTTTTCTGTCCTAAATAGGACCGATTTTATAAGCATTTAAAAATTTACGACCTTGGTTCGAATCTTGAATTCGCTATAGAACCATGGACTTTTCGAATTTGAAAAACGGACACTGGGATGCACAACTAGAACTTAATATACACATTCTCTGAAAATTTGATGAAAATCGGCCCATTAATAATGGCTCTGGACCGTGTACAAACTTTCGTAGTCAATTTCAAATGTGACGTCATATGACGTCATTGGCTTCTGAAAATCATTGAAATCGAAATATCAGCATCTGAATCATGCGGCATTAAATTTTCATTGCCCTTCGAAAATTTCAACATATAGAAATAATCTTTGTTAGAATTATATATTCATTATCATATAATTACGTCACGTGTCTTTATATGACATTTATTTTCACAAAATGTTTAAGACTCCCAGAGACCTATATACTGACCCAATATCATTTTTCTATCTCAAATAGACCGATTTTTATAAGAATTTGAAATTTACGACCTTGGTTCGAATCTTGGAATCGCTATAGAACCTTGGACTTTTCGAATTTTGAAAAACGGACCCCGGGGATGCCAACTAAACTTAATATACACATTCTGTGAAAATTTTGATGAAAATCGGTTCAAAAACAATGGCTCGGGACCGCGTACAAAATTTTGTTGCATATTTCAAGTGTGACGTCATATACGTCATAGGCACATGAAAATCATAGAAATCAAACTTTTAGCAATTGAAGCATGTGTCTTTAAATTTTCATTGCCCTTCGACAATTTCAACATATAGAAATACTCTTATTAATATTAGAATACAATATCTTATTAATGACGTCACGTGACGTCATATAAACATTTATTTCACAAATTTTTAAAACTTCTAGGACCTATATACGGGACTAAATATCAACTTTCTATCTTAAATAGGACAGATTTTATAAGCATTTAAAAAATTTACGACCTTGGTTCGAATTTTGGATTCGCTATAAAAACCATGGATTTTTGAATTTTGAAAAACAAACACCGGGATGCACAACTAGAACTTAATATACACAATCGTGAAAATTTGATGAAAATCGGTTCACAAAAATGGCTGTAGACCGCGTACAAACTTTGTAGAATTTTTAAAATTGTGACGTCATATGACGTCTTAGGCATATGAAAATCATAAAAATCAAAATTTCATCGCATCAAGTATATGCCTTAAAATTTCATGGCCCTGGGACCATTGCAACATGCTTAAATTAACGCTCATTTGGAAGGAAAAAAGAATAAGAAGAATAAACTTTCAAACCAATATGACTTTCTGCCTTAAAATAAAAAAAAGAAAACTGTTTGGGAAAAGAATATATATTAAATTCTTTTACCCTTTACCTTTTTTTTTTTTTCGTATGGGGCTTTTTTTAGATTTGAATTTACTGGCGTCTAGGGTGCTGAAAATTCTTTTGTTCAAAAGCGCATTCTTTACTGTCGTAACTCTGAAATTTTCATTATTCTGAACAACTGGCATTTATGTCAAAATCATTCCCTAAAATGAAAATTAAGAAGAAAGTATGACGTCACATAAAGTCATATGGACGTCAAGACTCAAAATATATGTAGAAAATTTGCAGAACTGCAAAATGTGTAAGTTTCAACTTTTATCTTATTCCCGAAGCTCTTTAAACCTAAAATGAAATTTTTTGGTCCTATGTTTGAATCTTTTTTCAGCCAGAATTCGGTCTTTCGGTTCGGTTGGGTGACAGGATATGCACACCTTAGTTTCAAGATGTACCATCTGTGAAAATTTAAAGAAAAACCGACCTAAAGACGGCTGTAGAGCGAAACACCATTTTTCACTATTTTTAGCTGTGGCTCATGTGACGTCAAAGGGTCTGAAGATGCTTTTTTAAAAGCGCATAGTTACTGTTCATTTAAAATCTGAATTTTCATTATTCTGAACAACTGGCATCATGTCGAAACATTGCCCAAAATGAAAATTATGAAGTATGCCTATGAACGTCACATGAAGTCCTATGACGTCACGACTAAAATAAAGTAGAAATTCTGCAGAACTGCAAAACTGTGTAAGTTTCAACTTTCTATCTCATCCTGAAGCTCTTTTCCCCAAATGAAATTTTCGGTCTTTGTTCGAATCTTATTTCAGCCACAGAATTCGGTCTTTCGGGAAAATTTTTTTTAGCTGACAAGGGTATGCAACCTTTGATTCAAAATGTACCATCTGTGAAAATTTGAAGAAAATCCGACCATAAATGACGGCTGTAGAGCGCGAACACCATTTTTCACTATTTTAGCTGTGACTCATGTGACGTCATAGGGTGCTGAAGATCTTTTGTTCAAAAACGCATACTTTACTGTCATAATCTCTGAAATTTTCATTATTCTGAACAACTTGCATCCTGTCGAAATCATCCCAAAATGAAAATTTTAAAGTATGCCCTATGAACGTCACATGACGTCCTATGACGTCACCACTCAAAATATATGTAGAAATTCTGCAGAACTGCAAACTGTGTAAGTTTCAACTTTTTCTCATCCTGAAGCTCTTTAATCCTTAAAAAGAAATTTTCGGTCCTATGTTTGAATCTTATTTTAGCCACAGAACTTCGGTCTTTCGGAATTTGGTTATTTACAGGATAGCACACCTTTGATTCAAGATGTACCATCTGTGAAAATTTGAAGAAAATCCGACCATAAATGACGGCTGTAGAGCGCGAACACCCTTTTTCACTATTTTTAGCTGTGACGTCATTGACGTCTAGGGTGTGAAATTTTCTTTCATGTTTCCCAAAAAATGCATACTTTACTTAAAAAAACTTTTGGGGGAAATTTAAATCTAAATTATTCTGAAAAAAAAACTTTTTCAAAACAAAAAAGGTTTTTGAAATCATCGCCCTAAAATGAAAAATTAAAAGGAATATGCCTTTTTGCGTACGTCACATGACGTCCTATGATTTAACTCAAAAATATGTAGAAATTCTGCAGAACTGCAAACTGTTAAGTTTCAACTTTCTTCCATCCTGAAGTTCTTTAATCCTAAAATGAAATTTTCGGTCCTATGTTCGAATCTTATTTCAGCCACAGAACTTCGGTCTTTCGGAATTTCGGTTAGCTGACAGGATATGAACACCTTAGTTTAAAGATGTAAAATCTGTAAAATTTAAAGAAAATCCGACCATAAATGGCGGCTGTAGACTTTAACACATTTTTCACTATTTTTAGCTCGACGTAATGACTCTGGGTGAAAAAGATTTTTTGTTCAAAAGGAAATTTTTTTTGGTCAAAACTCTGAATTTTCTTATTCTGAACAACTGGCATCATGTCAAATCATTCCCCAATATAAAAATTTTAAGAAGTATCTTATGAGTCAAGACGTAAATGACGTCAGACAAATTTTGTAAAATTCTGCGACTGAAAAACGTGAAAGTTTCAACTTCTTCTTTTCTGAAGCTCTTTAACCTAAAATGAAATTTCGGTCCTTGTTCGTTTTTATTTCAGCCACAGAACTTCGGTTTTTGGAAATTTTGGGTTTAGTGACAGGAAGCACCCCTTTATTTTCAAATGTACCATTTTAAAAAAAATTTGAAAAAAATCCGACATAAATGACGGCTGTAGAGCGAAACATTTTTTTTTCATTTTTTTGCTGTGACGTCATAGGGGCAAAGATGCTTTTTTTAAAAGCGAAACTTTTTTTTTTAACTCTAAAATTTTTCTTATTCTAAAACAACTGGCTCATGTCGAATCATTGCCCAATAGAAAATTAAAAGATGCTTATGAGTCCCCTGACTCATTGACTTTCCGACTAAAAAATTTGAAAAATTTTTGCAGAACTGCAACTGTGTAATTTTAATTTCATTCATTTTAAAGCTCTTAACCCTAAATGAAATTTTCGGTCCTATGTTCGATCTTTTTCACCCACAGAATTTGGGTCTTTGGGAAATTTGGGTTAGCTGACAGGATATGCACACCTTTGATTCAAGATGTCCCATCTGTGAAAATTTGAGAAAATCCAACCATAAATGACGGCTGTAGAGCGCGAACACCTTTTTCCTTTTTTTAGCGTGCGTAAATTGCGTCTGGGGTTAAGGGCTTTTGTTAAAAGGCCATTTTCTTTCAAAATCTAAATTTTCTTTTTTGAAAAAAGGCTTCAGTAAAAATCTTGCCCAAAATGAAATTTTAAAAGTTTGCTTATGACGTCCCTGAGTCATTGACTTTCGCAAAATTTTTAAAAAAATTGAGAACTGAAAACTGTGAAATTTTCAATTTCTATTATCCTGGGTTTTTAACCAAAAAATGAAATTTTTTTTTCTATGTTCAATTTTTTGCCACAAAATTTCGGTTTTGGAATTTCGGTTAGTGACAGGATATGCCCCCTTGATTCAAGATGTCCCATCGGGAAAATTTAAGAAAACCGACCATAAATACGGCTGTAGCGCGAAAACCATTTTTCATATTTTTGTGTGACGTCATGTGACGTTGGGTAAAAATCATTGAAATCAAAATTTCCTCCTGATTAACCCAAAAAAAATTTTTCGTCTAGGCTATTGAAATTTTTAAAATAAGGTTTAGTTGGAAAGAAAAAAAAAAAAAAATAATAACTAGATGTTTTTTGTTTAAACGATGATGGATTTTTCGCAACATCTTTTTTTTAGTATATTATAAAAATGAAAAAAGTAATCTGTCCAAAATTTGCAATTTTCTTTTCCCCTATTTCTATATAAAATAGCACAAATAAAACACTTCTGTGAATTTTAAAAAAAAGCCCCCCATATCTTGCACATGTGTTTTCATACAAAATTTTATCTATTCATAGACTAAAAAAAAAGAAAAAAATTTCAAAGTAAGTTTCTAACTTTCATCCCAAGAAAATTTAAACACTCCAGTCATTGTAACCTTGTTTAATTTTTCCTCAGTAAAAATATTGAATATTTTTATAGTTTATCCTTTTGACACCGTAACGTGTTAACGTATTTACGTTTTGGGTGTTTGGGGTTCCGTAGTTTTGCATAAATTCTGGTTTCGAACTATGGGGATTTTTGAAAGGTAAACCCCGCCTACAAACTGATGCAATATGAAAATTTGTTGAAAAAAGCAGTTTTTAGATGGTCTAAAAAATTTGGGTGAATTTTTTAAGGCTTGCAAAGCTCGAGTACAAATGTTGCAAATCGGTTTTTTTCTTGTGCCCCTTTTTGGGGTTAATTCATGCTTTTTTGGGAAAAAGTCACATTCGCAAAAAAAAAAAAAACAGAATACCCCATCATTGCAATTTGATTTTTTTTTTTTTTTTTTTTTTTCGTTGCCAATTTTAAGTTTTTGCCCCCGGCGTCCTTTTCCAATTTTTATGTGGTTAAAAATACTTATTTTCCATGTAACTTTTTTTTGAGCCAATTTCAAAAATTTGGTCGTTTGAAAGCTTTAAAAAATGCTACATTTTTTTACGAAATGTATAAACTTTTCAGTTTTTTTGAGTAGACGTTTAAAACCCAAGAAAAAAAGCAAATTTTTTCGGGGAAAATTGCTTCATTTCTTTTTGTTTTTTTGCTTATAATTGTATTGCGAAAAAACCAATTTTAATAAACTAAATATCTTTGGAAAGTCATTTTTTCGCTATAATTTTATTCATACAAAATTTTTTAAAATCGATTTTATTGGATATGGCCTATATGCAGTAGGGGTGAAAAAAAAAAATTTTCCCCCGTCCCAAAAACCAAAAAAATTTTTTTTGGGTTCCTGGACTTTGCAACATTTTAAAAATTAAGGTTTGTAGGAAAAAGGGAAAAGAATAATAATAAAAAACAAATGACGTCACGTGAGGGTCATAGAGTTTATTTTCACAAAATTTTTTAAAACACCCAGAGACCTACAAAAATAAAAAAAATTTTTAACTTTCTTTCTAAAAGGAAAAGTTTTTTTTGGGCCATTTAAATATTGACGTCTTTGGGTTTCGAATTGGACCCGCCATATATGTTTGAACATTTCAAATTTTTGAAAAAACGGACACCGGTATAACAATAAGAACGTAATATACACACTCTGTGAAAATTTGATGAAAATGGGGCCCATTAATAATGGCTCGGGCCCGTGTACAAACTTCTGTAGTCAATTTCAAATGTGACGTCATATGACGTCATAGGCTTCTAAAAATCATTGAAATCGATATTTCAGCGTTTTAAATCATTTGTCATTAAATTTTCATCGCCCTTCGACAAAAAAACCCATATAGAAATAATCTTTTTAAAATATTAAAAATACATTTTTTCATAAAATGACGTCACTTTCCGTCAAAAAGACGTTTCTTTTCCCCCAAAATATTAAAGACTCTTGAGCCCTAAATACTGCCCAAAAATATCCCTTTTCTGCCCTTAAATGGGGACCGATTTATAAGAAAATTTAAAAAATTTACGACCTTGGTTCGAATTTTGAATTGCTATAGAACCAGGGGACTTTTCGAATTTTGAAAAACGGACACTGGGTTGCAAAAAAAAAAAAAAAAAACTAGAATTTAAATTTTTACACATTCTCTGAAATTTGATAAAAATGGGCCCCATTAATAATGGCTCTGGACCTTTGTAAAAATTTTTTTTTTTTTTGGGGGTAGTAAATTTTAAAAATGTGCGTCATTGACGTCATAGGCTTCTAAAAATCATTGAAATCGAAATATCAGCATCTGAAGCTTGGGGCATTAAATTTCTTTTCCCCTTCGAAAATTTCAATTTTTATAGAAATAACCCTTGTTAGAATTAGAAATTCATTATCATTTTAATGAGGGTCACGTGACGTCATATACATTTATTTTCACAAAATTTTTAAAGGGACTCCCAAAAGACCTATATACTGACCAAATATCATTTTTCTATCTCAAATAGGACCGATTTTTAAAAAGGAATTTAAAAAATTTACGACCTTGGTTCGAATTTTGGAAATTTCGCTATAGAACCTTGGATTTTTCCCGAAATTTGAAAAAAAAGGACACCTGGATCCCACAACTAGAACTTAATTACACATTCTGTGAAAATTTGATAAAAATCGGCCCATTAAAAATGGCTTGGACCGTGTACAAACTTTCGTGTCAATTTAAAACGTAAAGTCATATGACTTTCATAGGCTTTTTTGCTAATCACTGAAATAAAATTTTCAGTGTCTGAATCATTTTTTCTTTAAATTTTCATTGCCCTTCGAAAAATTTCAACATATAGAAATACTCTCTGTTAATTTAGAAATACATTAATTTTTAAGGACGTAAACGTGACGTCATATAAAGTTTATTTTCCAAAATTTTTAAAGACCCCAGAGACCTAAATACTGCCCTAATATCATCTTTCTTCTCAAATAGGACCGATTTTATAAGCTTTTGAAAATTTACGACCTTGGTTCAAATTTTTGGGAATCGCTTTAGAACCTTGGACTTTTCGAATTTTGAAAAAGGGAAACCCTGGATGCACAACTAGAACTTAATATACACATTCTGTGAAAATTTGATAAAATTTCAGTCCTTTAAATAATGGCTCTGGACAGTTTACAAACTTTTGTAGCTTATGTAATTGGGGACAAATAGGGAGTCTTTAGCATATAAAAATTTTTTTGAAATCATTTTTTCCCTCCGTGACAAATAACCCAAAAAAAAATTTTTCATCGTCCTAGGATTTATTGAAAACCATAAAAAAAATAAGCGTTTAGTTAGGAAAAAAAAAAAGAATAAAAATTTTAATAATAATAAGAAAAAAAAAGAATAAACGTAAAAACCCCAAATTAGGACTTTCTGCTTTGGGCAGAAGTCCTAATAATAATAAAAACAGTACAAACCCAATAGGACTTTTTTGCTTTAGGCAGAAAGCCCTTTAAATAGTTTTCATTTTTTTAAAAAAGAATGATAGGCCCCTTTTTGCAAACATCTGTTTTAAATAAAGTAAATATATAAAAGAGGGGCCCTTTAATAGATAATCCCCCCAAAATTGCAACTTTCTATCTCCTCTATTTCTATTTAAAATAGCCCAAAAAGAACGCATTTTGTGAAATTTTTAAAAAAAGTCCGCCTTTTTCTTGCACATTTTGTTTACATAAAACAAATTATACTATGTCATATGACTGAAAGAAAAAAGAAACAGTGTTCAAAAGTAAGTTTCTAACTTTCATCACACTTTAAAATTTTTATCACTCCGCCCAGTTGTAATTGTTTAATTTTAGCCTCTTTTGGAAGAAAAAAAATTTAATATTTGTATAGTGCTATATTTCCCTTTTGACACCCGTAAAATTAGTTAATCGTATTTAGCGTTTTTTGGGGTGTTTGGGGGCTTCCGTTTGTTTTGCCATAAATTCCCGGAATTTCGGGAAAATATGGTGTATTTTGAAAAGGGAAAAATCCCAGCCTACAAAAAGATGCAATATGAATTTGTTAGCATAAAAAATGCAGTTTTTAGATGGTCTAAAATGGGGGGGTGCGTGTGAAATTTTTAAAAACTTTCAAAACGCTCGCTCCCTCATAGTGTTTTCAAAAAAGGGGTTTTTGTCTTGTGCCGTTTTTTACATGTATTAACTTCAATGCTTAAAATTTTTGGGAAAAGTCAAATTCGACAAAAAAACAAAAAAAAAAAAAAAAAAAAAAAAAATCAAGATATTTGCCCATCAATTGCAATTTGATTTTTTTTTTTTTTTTTTTTTTTTTTTTAAGTCGTTGCGCAAGTATTTAAGTTTGGTGACCCCTGCGCGGCCCTTTTTCCAATTTTTTTATGATGCATGATTATGAATATTTTTTTTTCCTGTAATTCTTATATGAAGTCCAATTTCATAAATTTTTGGTACCGTTAGAAAGTTCTTAAAAGCTACATTTTATAGCATAATGTATAAACTTTTTCTTCAGTCGTTTCTGAGAATTGACTGTTAAATCAAGAAAACAGCATTTATCAGCAAAATTAGCTTATTTCATTTATTTTTTTTTTTGCTTAAACTTTGTATTGCGTAAACCAATTTTAATAAACTAATATTTTGGGAAAATGTAAATTTTTCAGCTTTAATTTTATTATACATAATTTTAAAAAAAATCAAAATTTTTATTGAGTATGGCTACTATAGCAGTAGGGGTGAAAAAAAAAATTTCCTCACGTCCTAATAACCATAAAAATTTCTCTCCAGGACTATTGCAAATATTAAATAAGCGTTTAGTTAGGAAAAGAAAAGAATAAAAAAATAATAAACAAATGACGTCAGTGACGTCATTTAGTTTATTTTCACATAATTTTAAGACCCCAGAGACCTCAAATGACAAAATTTAACTTTCTATCTCAAATGGACGTTTTTAAAAGCATTTAAATATTGACGTCTTTGGGTTGAATCTGGATCCGCCATATATGCTTGGACTTTTCAAATTTTTGGAAAAACGGACACCGGTATACACAAAAAAAAACAAATATACACACTCTGTAAAAAATTTGATGAAAATGGCCCCCTTTAATATGGCCTGGACCGTGTACAAATTTCTGTAGTCAATTTAAATGTACGTCATATCGTCATAGGCTTCAAAAAATCTTGAAATCAAAATTTTCAGCTAAAAATTTTGTCATAAATTTTCATTGCCCTTCAAAAATTTTCAACATATAGAAATAATCTTTTTAATTTAAATAAAACATATAATGACGTCCGTGAGTCAATGACGTTTTTTTCAAAAATTTTAAAGACCTTAGAGCCCTATATATGCCCAAAATTACCACTTTTCTGTCCTAAATAGGCCCGATTTTTAAGCATTTAAAAATTTACGACCTTGGTTCGAATCTTGAATTCGCTATAAAACCCATGGACTTTTCAAATTTTAAAAAAATGGACACGGGTGCAAAAAAAACTTAATATACACATTCTCTGAAATTTGATGAAAACGGCCCATTAATAAGGGCTCTGGACCGTGTACAAACTTTCGTAGTAAAATTTTCAAATGTGACTTTTATATGACGTCTTGGCTTCTGAAAAATCTTTGAAATCGAAATTCGCTTGAAGCATGCGGCATTAAATTTTCTTTCCCCCTTCGAAAATTTCCATATAGAAATAATTTTGTTAAATTAGAAATTCTTTATCATAAAATACGTCCGTGACGTTATATGACATTTATTTTAAAAAAAATTTTTTTAAGACCCCAGAGGACCTATATACGACTAAATATAAACTTTTTTTTAAATAGGACAGATTTTAAAGCTTTAAAAAAAATTTACGCCCTGGTTAATCTTGGATTCGCTATAGAACCATGGCTTTTAAATTTTGAAAACGGACACAAGGATGCACAACAGAGCCTAACATAAAATTCTGTGAAATTTTTGATGAAAATCGGTCAAGAAAAAAAGGCTGTAGACCGGTCAAACTTTTTCACCTGACGCAAATCTGACGTCATATGACGTCGTATGAAAAAATTTTTATTGCATCTGAAAGCCGGGTTTGTAATTTTTGCCAAAAATTTCATTGTTCTGATCAATGGCAACACCCGAATTAACACAAATTAAAAGGAAAAAAAAAAGAAAAAAAATAAAAAGAAAAAAAAGAATAATAAAAAAACAGTACAACCCAATTGACTTTTTGCCTGTAGGCAGAAAGTTTCCCATAATAAGAAGAGAAAATAAAAATACAAAACCCCAAAAGGGCTTTTTTGCTTTAGGCAGAAAGTCCCAATAATAAAAAAAGAACAAACCAAAACTTTCTGCTTTTGGCGAAGTCCTAATAAAAAAACTAGGTCATTCGTGAAAAGGGGGATAGGGGTTTCTGCAAGCTGTGTTAATGCAAAAAAAACAGGAGATAGAAGTTTCATGTAATGACTCCCTCTGGAGTATTTCATGTTCATGCTGAACAATTGACATTATATTCCCAAATTAGTGCAAATGATAAGAACTAAGTAAAATTGTCTGTGAGTCACAGAGTCATTGATATCAAACTCTAAACATATGTAGAAATTCTGCAGAACTGCAACGTTTAAAATTTTAACTTTCTATTTATCCCAAGTCTCTAATCCTAAAATGAAATTTTCGGTCCTATTTGAATTTATTTCGCCACAGAACTTCGGTCTTTTGGAATTTCGATTGCTGCGGATATGAACCTAAATTCAAGATGTACCATCTTGAAAATTTGAAGAAATCCGACCATAAACGGGTGTTGGGGCCCTGAACCCATTTTTCACTATATCTAGCTCTTGGGCGTCCCAGGGGCGTCATAGTGTGCTAAGATGCTTTTTTTTCAAAAGGGCATATTTTTTTGGGCATACTCTGAAATTTGTTATTCTGACAACTGGCATCATGTCAAAATCATTGCCCAATATGAAAAATTTAAAAGTTGCTTTTTGACGTCACAAGACGCATATGAAAGTCAAGACTCAAGATATATGTAGAAATTCTGCAAAAACTGCAAACTGTGTAAGTTTCAACTTTCTTTTTTCATCCTGAGCCCCCCTTTTAAACCTAAAAAGAAATTATCGGCCTATTTCGAATCTTATTTCAGCCACAGAAAATTCGGTCTTTGGGAATTTCGGTTATTGAAGGATAGCACACCTGAGTTTTTAAAATTACCATCTGTGAAAATTGAAGAAAATCCACCTTTAAAGACGGCGTAGAGCGTTAACACATTTTTTTACTATTTTTCTGACGTCATTTACGTCCTAGGGTGCTGAAATCATTGAAATCAAATTTTCCTCACGGTTTTTAAAAACCTAAAAATTTTATCGTCTAGGACTATTGCAACATTTAAAAATAGCGTTTTGTTAGGAGAAAAAAGATAATAATAATAATAAAAAACTAGATTTTTATTCGTTATTCAATGATAGGGCTTTCTGCTAAAATTGAAAATTTTTAAGATTAATTCCGTTTGAAGAATATATATTAAATTCCTACCCTTTATTTTTTTTTTTTTTCGTATTTGGGCTTTTTTTAGCTTGATGTCACATGACGGGCATAGGGTGTGAAAATTCTTTGTTCAAAAGCGCATACTCTACTGCGTACTCTGAAATTTTCATAATTCTGACAAGGCACATGTCGAAATCATTACCCAAAAAATGAAAATTAGAAGTATGCCTATGCCCGTCCTTGACGTATAGGGACGTCACGCCAAATAATGTAGAAATTCTGCAAAACCCGAAAACGTGTAAGTATAAACCTTCCCTATCTCACTGAAGCTCTTTATCTAAAATAAATTTTCGGTCCTATGTTCGAATTTATTTCGCCACAGAATTTCGGTCTTTCGGCTTTTCGGTTATTTGACAGGATATGCACCCCTTTAGTATAAAAGATGTACCATCTGTAAATTTGAAGTAAATCCGACCAAATGAGGGCTGTAGGGGCGAAAAACACCATTTTTCACATTTTTAGTTTTTTGGTGACGTCATGGGGACGTCATAGGGGGGCTGTAGATGCTTTTATTAAAAAGCGCTATTTACTGTCAAAACTTTTGAAATTTTCATTCTCGAACAAGGGCTTTCATGTCGAAATCATTCCCCTAAAATGAAATTTAGAAGTTTGCCGGGGAAGTCACATGACGTCATATAAAAAACGTCATGACTCAAAATATATGTAGAAAAAAAAGGCAGAACTGCAAACGTGAAAATTTTCAATTTTCTATCTCATCCGGGAACTCTTAATCCAAAATAAATTTTTCCCGGGTCTATTTTCGATCTTTTTTTCCCAAGCCACAAAAACTTCGGTCTTTCGGATTTCGGTTAGCTGACGGGATATGCACACCTTAGTTTCAAGATGGAACCATCGTTGAAATTTGAGAAAAATCCGACCATAAATGACGGCTGTAGAGCCCCAAACCCATTTTTCACTTTTTTTAGCTGTACGTCATGTGATCTAGGTGCTGAGATGCTTTTGTTCAAAATCGCTATTTTACTGCCCATAACTCAAATTTTTTCATTATTCTGAACACTTGCTTTCATGTCGAAATCATTGCCCTAAAATAAAAATTTAAAAGTATGCTTATGACGTCACAGACGTATATGACGTCAGGACTCAAATGTATATAGAAATTTCTGCAAAAACTGCAAACTGTGTCAGTTTAAACTTTCTATTCATCAGAAGCTCTTTAATCTAAAAGAAATTTCGGTCCTATGTTCGAATCTTTTTTCCCCCACAGAACTTCGGTCTTTTAAATTTTCGGTTAGCTGACAGGTTATGAAACCCCTTTAGTTTCATGATTTTACCATTGTGAAAATTTGAAGAAATTCGACCAAAATGACGGTGTAGAGCGTAAACACCATTTCACTTTTTTTGCTGGTCGTCATGGACGTCTTTGGGTGCTGAAGATTTTTTCTCAAAAGCGCATACTTTGCTTTCATAACCTGAAATTTCATTATTCTGAACAATGGCATCATGTCGAATCATTGCCCAATTTGAAAATTAAGATATCTTTTTACGTCACGGGATTTTTTCCCCCTTTTTTTTATGACTTTCACGACTCAAAATTTTTTTTGAAATTCTGCAGAACGCAAACTGTGTAATTTTAACTTTCCATCTCACCTGAAGCTCTTTTTTTCCTAAAATGAAATTTTCGGTCCTATTTTCGATCTTATTTCACCCACAAATTTTCGGTCTTTCGGAATTTCGGTTAGCTAAGGGATTTGCACTTTTGATTCAGATGTCCCATCGTAAAATTTAAAGGGAAAATCGACCTTTAATGGACGGCTGTGGGAGCGCGACACTTTTTTCACTTTTTTTAGCTGTGCATCACATACGTCAGGGGTACTGAGAGGGCTTTTTTTCCCAAGCGCTTTACTTCTTTAAAAAACCTGAATTTCATTATTCTGAAAAAACGGGGCATCATGTCGAATTCTTTGCCCAAAATGAAAATTAAGAATATGCTTATGACGTCCATGACTTTAAATATGACGTCACGCCTCAAAATATTTGTAAAATTCTGCAGAACTGCAACTGTGTAATTTCAACTTTTCTATCTACCTGAAGCTCTTTTATCCTAAAATGAAATTTTCGGTCCTATGTTCGAATCTTATTTCCGCCACAGAACTTCGGTCTTTAGGAATTTCGGTTAGCTACAGGATATGCCACCTTAGTTTCATGATGTACCATCTGTGAAAATTTGAAGAAAATTCGACCATAAATGACGGCTGTAAGCGCGAACACCTTTTTTCTCTTTTTTTTTGCTGTGACGTAAAATTTGGACGTTTAGGTGCTGTTGATGCTTTTTTTTCAAAGGGCTTACTTTTGTAATAACTCGAAATTTATTATTTGAAAAACTGGCATCATGCCCAAATTTTCATTGCCCTAAAATGAAAATTAAGAAGTTTTGCTTATGACGTCACATGAGGGTCAGGGACGCCCAGGAATCAAAATATATGTAGAAATTCTCCCAGAACTGCAAACTGTGTAACTTTCACTTTCTACTCTTTCCTGAAGCTCTTTAATCCTAAATGAAATTATCGGTCCTATGTTCGAATCTTATTTCAGCCACAAAACCCTTCGGTTTTGGGAAATGGGTTAGCTGACAGGATTGAACACCTGATTTTAAAAATTTACCATCTTTTGAAAATTTGAAGAAAATCCAAACCATAAATGACGGCTGAGAGCGTAAACCACCATTTTTAAATATTTTTTGCTGTGACGTCATGTGCCCGTCTTGGGGTGCTGAAGATTTTTTCTTAAAAAAAGGCGAAAAATTTGCTTTCATAACTCTGAAATTTTCATTTTTTAAAAAAAAACAAACTGGCATCATGTCGAAATCATTCCCCAAAGAAAATTAGAGTATCTTAGAGGGCACATGACGTCATTTTGACGCCCACGCCTCAAAATTTTTTGAGAAATTTGCAGAACTGCAAACTGTGTAATTTCAACTTCTATCTAAACCTGAAGCTCTTTTATTCCAAAATGAAATTTTGGGTTTCCTATTTTTCGAATCTTATTTCAGCCACAGAACTTCGGTCTTTCGGAATTCGGTTTAAAGCTGACGGATATGCACACTTTGTTTCAAGATGTACCACTGAAAAAATTTGAGAATCGCCTTAATGACGGCTGTAGAGCGCGAACAACCATTTTTCACTTATTTTTACTTTTGGACGTCTTGTGACGTCTTTGGGTGCTAAAAAATCATTGAAATCAAAATTTCCTCACGGACTAATAGCCTTTAAATTTCATCGCTGGGGGACTTTTGCAACTTATAAAAATAACGTTTAGTTGGAAAAAAGAAAAGAATAATAATAATAACTTTGATGTAAACGTGAAAACGAATGATAGGGGCTTTCTGCAAGCTGTGTTAAGAAAAAAACAGGGATAAAGTTTCTTTTTAATGACTCACCTCTGGTAGTTTTTCATGTTTATGCAGAACATGGAAAAATTTTTTTCGAAATAAGTGCAAATGAAGAACTAAGTATTACACTATTTTTAGCTCTGACGACACATGACGCATAGAGTTTCTGAATTTTTCTTTTTCAAAGCGTATACTTTACTTTCATAACTCTTTAAAATTTTTATTATTTGAACAACTGGCATAAAGTCGAAATTATTGCCAAATGAAATTTTAAAAAGTATGCTTTTGACGTCCCCATGACGTTTATATGACGTCAAAACTCAAGGTATTTGTAGAAAATTTTGCAGGGAAATGCAAAAATGTTTTAACTTTCAACTTTCATTCATCCTGAAGGGCCCTTTTATCTAAAAAAGAAATTTTGGTCCTATGTTCGAATCTTATTTCAGCCACAGACTTCGGTCTTTCGGACTTCGGTTACTGACAGGATGGACCCCACATTAGTTTTAAGATTTATATCGTGAAAAATTGAAGAAAAAAACCGCCATAAATGAAGGCTGTAGAGCCGAAACATCATTTTCATATTTTAGCTGTGAAAGTCATGTGGGCGTCATAGGGTGCTGAAGGCTTTTGTTTTAAAGCGCATACATAGCTGTCATAACTCTGAAATTTCATTTTCGAACAACTGGCATCTTTTTTCAATTTATTGCCCAAAATGAAAATTAAGAGTATGCTTATGACGTCAAAATGACGTCTTTTGACGTCAAACTCAAATATATAAAGAAATTCTGCAGAACTGCAACTGTGTAAGTTTTCAAATTCTATCCATCAAAAACTTTAATCCTAAATGAAATTATCGGGGCCTATGTTTGAATCTTATTTTCCCGCCACAAAAATTCGGTCTTTCGGAATTTCGGTTTTGCTGAAAAGGAATGCACATTCCCTTTGTTTAAAGATGTACCATCTGTGAAAATTTGAGAAAATCGACCATAAATGGCGGCTGTTTGGGGCGTGAACACCATTTTTTATTATTTTTAGCTCTGACGTCATACGTCATTTGGGGGCTGAAAAAATTTTTATGTTCAAAAGGGTATCTTTACTTTTTATAAAACCCCGAAATTTCTTTTTTTGAACAAAAATGGCATAGTCGAAATCATGAAAAAAATTTAAAAAAAAAGAAGTATGCTTATACGTTACATGACGTCCTGGAAGTCACGACTCAAAAATAAGTAAAAATTCTGCGGAACTCAAAAAATTTTTGTAAGGTTCAAAATTCTATCTCATCTGAAGCTCTTTTATACTAAAATAAATTTTTTTGGTCCATGTTCGAAAAATGATTTCAGCCACAGAATTCGGTCTTTCGGAATTTCGGTTTTGCTGGGCGGAATGCACACCTTTGATTAAGATATACCCCTATGTGAACATTTGATGTAAATCCGCCTAAAATGACGCTGTTGAGCGCGGGAAAAATTATTTATTACTATTTTTTTTAACGTGACGGCATGGTGACGTCATAGGGGCTTAGTCTTTTCTTCAAAAGCGCTTAATTTTCGTCAAACTCTGAAATTTTCATTAATTTGAAAAACTGGCAACATGTCGAAATCATTGCCCAAAAATGAAAATTAAGATGTATGCTTATGAGTCACATGACCTTTTCGTCAGGACTCAAAATATTTGTAAAAATTTATGTAGAACTGCAAACTTTGTAAGTTTCAATTTTATACTCATCCTGAAGCTCTTTAATCCGAAAATGAAATTTTCGGTCCTATGTTCGAATCTTTTTTTCACCACAGAACTTCGGTCTTTGGGAAAACTTCTTTTTTCTGAAGGATATTCACCCCTTTTGTTTCAAGATGTACCATCGGGAAAATTTTTGAAAAAATCCGACCAAAAATGACGGCTGTAGAGCGCGAATACCATTTTTCACTATTTTTGCTGTGACGTCATGTGAGTCATGGGGTGCTGAAGATGGGTTTTCAAAAGCGCATCCTTTACTTCCAAAATCTGAAATTTTCATTATTCGAAACGGGGCACATGTCGAAATATTGCCCAAAAGAAAATAAGAAGTTGCTTAGACGCCCAAATGAGTAATACGTCGGGCTCAAAATATTTGTAAAAATTTCTGCAGAACTACAAACGTGTAATTTTCAACTTTTACTCATCCTGAACTCTTTTATCCTAAATGAATTTTGGGCCCAAGTTCGAATCTTATTTCAGCCACGAACTTCGGTCTTGGGAATTTGGTTAGCTGACAGGATATGCACCCCTTTGATTAAAGGTGTACCATCTGTGAAAATTTGAAGAAAACCCGACCAAAAATTACGGCTGTAGAGCGCGAACCCCATTTTTCACTTTTTTAGCTCAGACGTCACATGAGCCATAGGGGGGCTAAAGATGCTTTTTTCAAAAGCGCAACTTTACTTTCAAACTCTGAAATTTTCATTATTTGAACAACTGGCTCATGTGAATCATTGCCGTAAAATAAAATTAAGAAGTATGTTTTGACGTCACATGGCGTCATATGACGTCACGATAAAAATATTTGTAAAATTCTGCAGGTCTGAAAATGTGTAAGTTTCAATTTTCATCTATCCTAAGCTTTTTTATCCTAAAATGAAATTTTGGGTCTTATGTTCGAACTTATTTAGCCACAGACTTCGGTCTTCGGAATTTGGGTTTAGCTACAGGATATGCACACCTTGATTCAAGATGTACCATCTGGAAAATTTGAAGAAAATCCGCCCATAAATGACGGCTGTAGGCGCGAACACCTTTTTTCACTAATTTTAGCTGTGAGTCATGTGACTCATAGGGTGCGAAAATCAGAAATAAAAATTTTCCTCACGTGACTAAAAGCCATAAAAATTTCTCGTCCTAGGACTATTGAACATATAAAAAAAGCGTTTAGTTAGGAAAAAGAAAAGTAAAAAAAAAAACTAGATGCTTCGGGGAAAACGAATGATAGGACTTTCTGCAAGCTGTATTAATGCAAAAGCAGGAGATGAATTTCATGTAATGACTCACCTCTGGTAGTATTTCATTTTTATGCTGAACTTGAATTATATCCGAAATTAGTGCAAATGAGAAGAATAAGTTTGTCGGACGTCACAGACGTCATATGACGTCAAACCTAAAATAGTAGAAATTCTGCAGAACTGCAAATGTTTAAGTTTAACTTTCTATCTATCCCGAAGCCTCTAATCCTAAAATGAAATTTTCGATCCCAAAGTTCGAATCTTATTTTAGCCACAGAACTTGGTCTTTTGGAATTTCGGTTAGCGACAAGAATGCACACAACTTTCAAGATGTACCACTGTGAAAATTTTAAGAAAAAACGGGGCCTAAATGGCGGCTGGAGCGGAACACCATTTTTCCCCCATTTTTTGCTCTGACCCCCCCCATGACGTCAAGTGTGCAAAAATGCTTTTTTCAAAAGGGATACTTTACATCAAAAATCTAAATTTTTCGTTATTCTGAACAACGGCTCATGTCAAATTTATTGACCCCAAAAAGAAAATTAAGAAGATGCTTATGACGCACAAGACGTCTATGACGTCAAAACTCAAGATATAGTAGAAATTCTGCAGAACTGAAACTGTGTAAGGTTCAAAAACCCTTTATCTCATCCCCAAGCCTTTTTAAACCTAAATGAAATTTTCGGGCCATGTTTGAAACCCTTTTTTCAGCCACAGAACTTCAGTCTTTTTGGGAAATTTGGTTTTTTCTGAAGGATATGCAACCTGGTTTTAAAAAGGGACCATCGTGAAAAATTGAAAAAAATCCGCCATAAATACGGTTTTAAGCGCGAACACTATTTTCACTTTTTGCTTTGAGTCTGTGACGTCATAGGGTGCTGAAGATGCTTTTGTTCAAAACAAACGTTTGCTTTCATAACTCTGGGGAAAATTTTTATTATTCTGAAAAACTGGGATCAGTCGAAATCATTGCCCTAAAATGAAAATGAAGAAGTATGCTTTTGAAATCACATGACATCTAGACGTCACACTCAAAATATTTTAGAAATTTTGCAAACTGCAAACGGTAAGTTTCAACTTTTCTATCTCTTTTCCGAAGCCCCCTTTAATCCTAAAATGAAATTTTCGGTCCCATGTTCGAACTTATTTCGCCACAGAACTTCGGTCTTTCGGAATTTCGGTTAGCTGACAAGATACACACCTTTTTTTCAAGATGTACCACTGGAAAATTTGAAGAAAATCCGCCATAAATGACGGCTGTAAGCCGAAACATTTTTCATATTTTTTGCTTGACCATGTTTACGTCCCCAGGGTGTGAAAATGCTTTTTTTCAAAAGCGAAAACTTTGCTTTTTTTAACTCTGAAATTTTCATTATTCTGAAAAACTGGCATCATGTCGAAATCATTTCCTAAAATGAAAATTAAGAAGTATGCTTATGACGCCCAATGACGTCATATGACATCATGAATCAAAATATTTGTAGAAATTGCAGAACTTTTAAAACTGTATAAGTTTAAAACCTTTCTATCTTTTCCTGAAGTTTTTTACCCAAAAAAAAAAAATTTTTGGGTCCTTGTTCGATTTTATTTCACCCACAAAAACTTGGGGCCCTTTCGGAATTTGGTTAGCGGGCGGATAGGGCCCCAACCTTTTGTTTCAAGTTTCCCCCATCTGTAAAAATTTAAAAAGGGAAAATCCGTTTTTAAATGACTTTTTGTGAGCGCGAACACCATTTTTCACTATTTTTAGCTGTGACAAAAATATGCCGTTTTTGGGGGGGAAAAAAAATTTGGGGAACCCCCAAAAATTTCCCCTAAAGGCTAATAAGCCTTAAAAATTTTTCTCCGGATTTTTTGGAAATTTTTAAAAAAATAAGCGTTTAGTTGGGAAAAAAGGGGAAAAGAAAAAAATTTAAAATTTTAAAAAAAAAAAAAAAAACCCCTTTTGGGTTTTTGGCAGAAAAACCCCCTTTTAAAAAAATTTTAAAAAAAAAAAAACCCCAAAATTTGGATTTTCCCTGTTGGGGGCCCCGGGAAACCCCTAAAAAACCCCAAAAAACCCCTTTGGGATTTTTGTTGGGGGGCAAAAACCCCCTTTTAAAAAAAAAAAAAAACCCCAATGGGACTTTTTGCTTTGGCCCGAAAGCCCTTTTAAAAAAAAAAAACCCCAAAACCCAAAGGGGATTTTGGGGGTTTTGGGCGAAACCCCTAATTTAAAAAAACAAAGGGGGTCGGGGGCCCAAAAACGAATGATGGGGAATTTCTGCAACCTGTTTTAAAATGAAAATTTTCCCGGAGAAAAAAATGTTTTTTGGGGGAACCCTGGGGTTGGGTTTTTTTTTTTTTTTGCTGTTTAAATTGGCTTTTTTCCCCGGGGCAAAAATTTAAGCTTTTTAGTTCCCCGGAAAAAAAAAAAAAATAAGAAGCAGTGTGTAGTATATATATTTCCGCCCTAAAAAAATTTTAAAAAAAATTCTGGGGGGAACTCCCCAACTGTGTTTTTTTTAAAATTTTTTATAAAATCCCGAATTTTTTTCCCCCCTTTAAAAAAAAAAAATTTTTGGTAAAAAGGTTCAAAAATTTACTTCAGCCCAAAATTCCCCCGGGTTTTTTGGGGGAAAAAAAGGGTTGGGGCTGAAAAAAATTTTTCACCCCTTTTTTTTTAAAAAGTTGAAATTTTTCTGAAAAAATTTTAAAGAAAATTTTTTTTTTAAAATTGGGGGGCTGAGAGCGCAAACCCCCCATTTTTAAATTTTTTTAGCTTGACGTCACGTGCCCGTCTTGGGGGGGGGGGAAAAAATTGTGGCTAAAAAACCCGCATTTTTTCCCCCCCAAAAAAATTTTTAAAAAAAATTTTTTCATTTTTCCCCGGAAAAAAAGGGCATCATGGGGGGAAATCATTCCCCCAAATTTTTAAAAAATTTAAGGGGGTTTTTTTTTTTAGGGGGGGCCCCTGACGCCCTTTTTTAAAAATTTTGGGGAGAAAAAATGCAAAACTGCAAACGGTGAAAAGTTTCAATTTCTATCTCACCCGGGAAGCTTTTCCCCTTTAAAAAAAAAAATTTTTTTGGGCCCTATGTTCAAATTTTTTACTTCCCCCCCGGTTTTCCGGTTTTTTGGGAATTTCGGAAAGCTGGGGGGGAAATTTTTGTCCCCCTTAAAATTTTCCCAAGGGGTTTTAACCTTTAAAAAAAAAATTTAGAAGAAAACCCGACCAAAAAAGGGGCAGCAGTGGGGGCCCCAAACCCCCATTGTTCAATTTTTTGGCTTGGGGTCACATGACGTCGGGGGGGTGTGAAGATTTTTTGGGGTTAAAAAGGTTTTTACTTTATGCCCAAAACCCCTTTTTTAAAATTTTTCCCCATTATTTGAACAATGGCATCTTTGGGGAAAATTTTCACCCCCTTTAAAATGAAAATTAAAAAGTATGCTTAAAAAACCCCATGGGGGGAATTTAAAAAGTCACGAAAAAAAAATATTTTAAAAAAATTTCCCCGGGGGGGTTTGAAAATTTTGTGTAAGTTTAACTTTCTTTTTTATCTGCCCCCTTTTTAAAATAAAAAAAAAAAATTTTTTGGGGGGCCCTTTTTTAAAAAAATTTTTTTCACCCAAACGAATTTCGGCCCTTGGGGGAAAAATTGGGGTTAGTTTTTACGGGGAAATGCCCCCCCTTAAAATTTTCAAGATGTACCATCTGTAAAAATTTTTGGAAAAAAACCCGGGGCCTTAAATGGTGGCTGTAGAGCTTTGAACACCATTTTTCCTATTTTTAGCCCCTGACGAAAATATGACGTCGTAGGGTGCTGAAAATGCTTTTGTTTAAAAGCGCATACTTTACTGTCATAATCTGAAATATTTATTATTTGAAAAAAACTGATCATGTAAAAATTCATTGCCCTAAAAAAAAAATTAAAAAAGTATGCTTATGACGTCAAAAAACCTTTTATATAAACGTCACGACTAAAAAATATATTTTAAGAAATTCTGCAGAATTTTCAAACTGTGAAGTTTCAACTTTCTTTCTATCCTAAAAGCTCTTTTATCCTAAATAAAATTTTTTGGTCCTTTGTTCGATTTTATTCAGCCACAGAATTTTGGTTTTTTGGAATTTCGGTTAGCTGACGGGGATTGCACCCCTTTGTTTCAATAGTCCCCTCTGTAAAAATTTTGAAAAAAACCCCACCTTTTAAAAGGGGGGTTTTAGAGCGCAAACACCATTTTTCACTATTTTTAGCTGTGACCCCATAGGCTGTGATAATCATTAAAATAAAAATTTTTCCCTTTCCGTGACTAATAAACCTTTTAAAAATTTCTCGCCCTAGGACAAATTGCAACAAAAAAAAATTTAAGCTTTTAGTTAGGAAGAAGAAAAAAAAATTAATAATAAAAAAAATGACGTAAGTGACTTCATATGACGTTTATTTTCACTTAATTTTTAAAGACACCCCGAGAATACTAACTAAAAAAAATTTCAACTTTCTATCTCAAATAGGACGTTTTTTAAGCATTTAAAAATTGACGTTTTTTTGGTTTTAAAAAACCCTAAAATTTCATGTTTAGGATATTGAAACATTTAAAATTTAAGGTTTGTTGGAAGAAGAAAATAAAAATAATAAAAAAAAAATGAGTCACGTGACGTCATAGCGTTTTTTTTTACATAATTTTTTAGACACCCCGGAAAAATACTA
>CM037778.1:87641241-87691241 GCA_021229015.1 Solen grandis
TTTATATCGATTTTCATGCGTCCCATCAAAAATCCCTGTAACACGTTACACATGCGTGATATTGGTAAACACACAAAGCTCCGCCTCCGCCTCTCGAAACACCTCGCCGCACATGCGCGCGGAAGGTGCTTGAAGCTGGTTTTAAACTGATCAGCTGATTAAACGGAATGTGTTTAGTGACAAGTTTATCCCGATTAAATGAATTAAATGGAGACAAAAAATTAAAAAAGGAATGATCTATTGGAAAAAAATTTTTAATTTCAAACATTAGTGGGTTAGTTTTTTTAGTAACTTTAAATTTCCCCATTAAATCGGTGCCGAATTTGATAAAACAATTTGTAAATAGTCCTTTAATGATACAACAAGATAACACTATCTTTTCATTGTAAACGAAATTGACAATTTTTATCTGTAACAAAAAAGGTACCCCCCCACTCTTTTGTGAATGTTTACCATATGTGTAAACAAGTCTTACGAAAAGGATGTTTAACATTGCATTTTGCAGCGCGCATTCCCAATTATCTTTCAAAATCCCTGCTAAATGTATTTGAAATTTTCACATTTATGGACTGGATTTTATACATTTTAATTCAAATTAAAAATATCCAAAACCAATTTTTTCAATTATCATTGCATTTTTCGTAACTATAATAAAGCGATCATTACAGATACCGGGCTTTTTTTTTTTGTAATCAAAACAGGTTTTATTTCATCTTTTCTTTTAACGCGTTGCCCCACAATGTGGGGTTTACAATGATAAGTTTGTGCATTTTGGGACAATGTGTGGTAGGTTTTATTCTCTCTATCAACCAGTTTTTTCTTTGCCTGATTTAAGGGTAATAGTTTGGTCGATAAATCGAATTATTTAAAAAAATGCCTTTGTAGAGGAAAGGTTTAAAAACAAAACCCAAATTTTTCAAATGGAAATCTCAGGGGACCCTATGTCAGAAATCGGATTCAATTTTGTCTTGTTTTTTCTTAAGCAAAAAACTTAGGAATTGGGGCAGGGGGGAAGTTTTTCCCCCAGAAATTTAATACATGCAAACAGACTTTTGTTACTGGGTTTACGCCGACAGTATTTCAGTTTTTGGAGATGTTACTTGAAAAAAATTTGGCTGCCACACTGCTTTACACGCCGTAGACATGTGAATAAAAACCACACCCAGCCCCGATTTATTCAAACCTGAAACTCCCCTTATATGCTGAAACTTAGAAGGGGTTTTTTTCTTACGATTTTGGGTATGTCGGGGCCCGGGGTCAAAACCCACAAACTCGCCCCATGCGGACCTCTAACCACTCGGTCCCGGGGACGGTGCCTTATACAAAAAACGTTAAGAAAATATGGTTTTTTTAATAAGAAAATTGACTTAATTTTTTTTAGTTTACCAAACCCCTTTCCGTTAAGTTTGGGCGTTTTTCTGCATATTTTTCGTTTTAAAAATTTCTTGAATTTGCAGTTTTTTTAAAGAAAAATTAAATTGTTACACGCAACACATGGCCCCCTTTCCCTTTGTGAGATACTATTTTTCCCGTTCCCATGGAAACCAGTTTTTTGGGTCCGAAAAAAAAAAGTGCGTGTGAATCCTCATACTGCCATTTTTTATACCAAAATTTCAAAATATTATTTTAAAACGGTTGTTAAGTTTCGCGGGATCAAAGTTTACGGACGGACAGCGGGACGACATGGAAAACCTAAGTCCCCTCCCATGTAAAACCGGGTAAGGAATTAAAAAAAAAGACAAACACCACCCACACACACACAACAAAAACCCAAATAAAAAACTAAAAGCGTTTGTTTAAGAACAAACAAAGCGGCTTTCCGTTTGCTTATTTAAAGGTATTAAATTATAGTTAATACAAAGAAAGGAATAATGATGCTTTAAAATGTAAATTGATACGTAAATCATCTTATCTAAATTTTATAAAATTTTTTTAAAAAAAAAGCTTTAAATTTTTTTTTATTTTTTTCATCTTTTTGATATTGAAAAAAGCTTATATGATTACACAAAACGAATCTTCAGAAAATAAAAACGGGAAAAATTTTAAATTAATACTATCCTAAAAAAATTGTTTTCTATTTTATTCAATCTTTTTAAAAGTTTTTTTTTTTCTTTATTTAAAATCTATTTATTCGTAAGAAAGATTTAAAAATAATCATTGCAATTTGCCAAAATTAAAATTTTTAAAAAAGAAAAAAAAAATTCTTTGAAACCATGATTTAAACCTTAAAATTGATTGAGTTTTTAATTTCCAAAAAAAGATGAAAAAAAAAGGCAGGGGTTAAAGAAAAAATTTATAAAAAATTTTTTCTTTTTTTATGAAATACACGTTAAAAACGTTTTGAAATTTTCACAATTCATTTGCTTTATATTTTTTCCTTTTTTACAATTAGAAAAAAAACGAAAACCTTTAGAAAGAAAAAAAAAATCGATAGGTGGGAATTACATGTATTTGTCATTTTCTTCGGGGTTTGGGGAAAGCCGTGATAAAAAAATGAAATAAGATCATAGGGGTTTTCTGGTCTAGTAAAATTTACAATTTCATCGTAAAGCGACTCAAAAACAAAAACGTATCACAATTCATTATTTAACCGGATTTTTTACGCAAAGAAAAGGGATCTTTAAACCCCAAACAAGACCCCTTTCGTTTCTTTCTTAAAATTAAATTTTCCATGAAAAGCCCTTTTTAAAAAAAAACTAAAATAAATCATGTTTAAAAACGTAATCACTTAAAATTTTCTTGATTTTTTGGCGCTGATAGATACGGAAAATATTACTTATCAAAGTTAATTGCCCAAATCTTTTGATCTTTTAAAATATATTTTTGCTTAAAAATCAATGTTGTCATAAAAAAGTGGTACAACTAAATTTTTTAAAGGAAATGTTTTAAGATTGGACAATACTCATGCCGGAGCGCAAAATATTGAAAAAATGATTTTAATATTTCAACGCTCAAAATCAAGTGACTAAAGAAAATTTTTTTTTGGAATGACATGTTCAGCTAACTTCTTTTAACCCAAAAAAATCTTCGGAAAATGCGAACAGGTTTGTTTTCTATGTTTAAGTAGGCATTCCAGTAAACATTAATATCTGACGTTTGATGACGAAATCACTTAAAATTTTCAAAGACTTTGAACGTACGAAGTTTCGAATCTTGAAAATTATAAGTCATTGGTCAAATTGGCGATTTTATAGATTTTTTAAAATAATTTTTGTTAAGTAGATGACGTCATAATCAGTGACAAAACAAACTTTTTTTGCAGTAGGGATCTTTTCAATTTTAACTGTATGAATACTGAAGATAGAATTAAGATTGACTAAAAATTGAAAATACCGACGAGAAAAAACTTTAAAAAAAAAATGTTTTTTGATTTTTGTGACGTCATAACCACGTATTAAGAGAAAATCATTAGGAAAATAGAATGTAAACTTTTTGCCGATTGCTGTCCAATTTTCATGCTTCTAACGCACAGGGCGCTTTGTAACTTTTAAAATTTAATTTTTTGGGGCCCAAAGTTCGAAATGGGTTTCCCCGAAACTTAACATTTTGAATTTGGAAATTTGAATCCCCAAGGGGCACATCTAGACCCAAAAATACATCTTCTGTAAAAAATCAAGATTTTGGCCCAAAAATTTAAAAGGGCTCTATGGCGCGAAAAACCCTTTTGAAGCTGACGTCAAATTGACGTCATATGACCCCAAATAAAAAATTAAAATGTTTAAAATTAAAAAGTTTCTTTTTTTTAGCAATCTTTTTAAATTTAAAATTGCCAAAATGCATGTGCCGACCCCAAGAAATCTTTGAAAAAAGGATTTTGTTTTTTAAAGACATCATAACCACGTGACTAAAAAAAAAAGAAAATTTTTACAAAATGAAAGTGACTTTGGGCCGAAGTGTCCAATTTTCATTTCTTCCCTCAGGCCTTTGTAATTTTAAAATAATGTTTTAGGCCCAAAAGTTCGAAATCGGTTTTGCCATAAATTTTTAAAATTTTTCAAATTTGAAAATTTGAAAGACGGGTGCACATCTACATCATAACATACTTCTTCGTGAAAATATCAAAAAAAACGCAAAAAAAAAAAGGCTCCAGAGCGCGAACAACTTTTGTGTGACGTCAAATTGAGTGTTTGACGCTTTAAAAATTTAAAATGATAAAAATTAAAAATTTGAACGTTTGTAAAGGCAATTTAATTTTTTTTTTCCTCAGACATGGAAACATATAAAAATTAAACTCTTGGTTTTGGTTGGAAAATGGGGAAAAATAATAACTGATTTCATTGGGTTTGAACAATGATGGGACTTTTGCACTTTGTTAAACATTTAAAAGCAAAAAAAGAAAAGGATATGAAATTCCAGCCTTTAACTTGCTTTTTTTGGGCCATAATTTAAATAAACTTTGAAAAATAAACGTTTAATTGGAGGATATGGAAAAGTAACTAAAAAAATCATTTTTTTTTTATCGATTTATTAATTGGACTTTTTTATAATCTATGTTACAAATCAATTTATTTAAAAATGTTTTAAAATTTTCGAATTTCTTTCCTGTAATAATTCCCGAAGACCGCGTAAATTTTGTGTAGACAGCGTAAAGTTTGATGTATTGAGTCTAGGCATAAGAAAATCAATGAAATGAAATTTTAAGTATTTTAAATATATCAAGTAATTTTTTTTATCCTTACAACTTTGCAACTATAGAAAATTTCGCGTAGATAATTAACTTCTTTTTTACCTTATGTTAAATGCATTAATCCCACAGAATATGAATAAGTTTCAAAGACTTTTTATTTTGTCCAAAATAATTTCTAAATCATCTGGGAAGCGATTTATATGTATTTGAAATTTGACGTCAATGGTTCGAAACTTGGATTCGCCATAGAACCTTGCTTTTTCGAATTTGTAAAAAAGGGACCCCGGGTACAATATAGAGCGTTACATATACATTCTGTGAAATTTGAGAAAATCGGTCAAAAAAAAATGGTGTACACCGGTAAAACTTTTTGTCCCGACGTCAAAGCACGTGATTTAACTCAATTAATATAATTACTTGTATTCAAAAGACATGGATTGTGTACATACCTAATTTCCTGGTCTGGGAATAAAAAAATATTTAAATTAAGCGTATATATAGAATTATTTTTGACCCTTTTTACTATATGCGTATGTGCTTCATTTTTTATAGAAGTAAACATCTTGGAGCTTAAACTATTCAAATATAATTTATATTTAACTCACTGGAAACGATTTTATACGTATTTTAAAATTTACGTCAATGGTTCGAAATTTTTGGGTCCGCCATAAAAACGTTTGCTTTCGAATTTGGAAAAAACGGAACCCCGGGGTTACAATAGAAATTTTAAAATAACATTCGTGAAAATATTAATGAAAAACGGCCCCGAAATAATGCTTAGACCGCGTACAAGCATTTTTGACGCGTCAAGTTTGACGCAAAAAACGTATAGTAAATAAAAACTATTAAATGGAAAAAATTTTTTTATTTAAGCTATGTATTAAATTTTTTAAAGGGGTCGGACGTAAAAAAACATATAAAAATTAACACATAAAAATTTGAAATTACCTTTCACCCCATGACGTCATATGACGTCAATGACGTTTTCTTCAGAGAATGTAAAGTAACCCCTTTAATTTATTTTGTCCAAATATCTTTTCTAGCTCATTTGTAAGCGATTTTTTACGCATTTTAATTTGACGTCAATGGTTCGAATCTTGGGTTCGCAAAGAACTTTGCATTTTCGAAATTTTTAAAAACGGACACCCGGGAAGGGACAACTAGGCCCAAATACCTTCTGTGAAATTTTTTTATAAAATCGGCCCCGAAAAAAAAGGCTGTAGACCGGTACAAACATTTTTAACGACGTCAAGTTTTACGTCAAAACACGTTTAGAAAAAAGAAAAAATTTTTGAAATGCAAAAGTTTTTATCTGAAGCATATGCATTAAATTTCAAGGTGCTCGACTTGTACAAAAAACAAAAAATTAACACGTAAAAATTTTGAAATTACCTTTCACCTCATGACCATATGACGTATATGACGTTCATCTTCGAGAATGTAAAGTAACCCCTTGGGCTTAATTTTTGTCCAAAAATATCTTTTTAGCTCATTTTTAAGCGATTTTTACCATTTTAAATTTGCGTCAAGGTTTGAATCTTGGATTCGCCATAGAACCCTTGCCTTTTTAATTTTGAAAAAGGCCCGGAAGGGAAACGAGCCTAACTACCATTCTGTGAAATATTTTGAAAAAAGGTCCAGAAATAATGGCTTTAGACCCCGTACAAACTTTTTCACCCGACGTCAAATCTGACGTTAGTGACGTCATATAAAAAATAATTTCATTGCATCCGGAAGCTATGGTTTGAAATATATGCCATAAAATTTTCATTGTTCTGAGTCAATGGCAACATATCGAAATTAAAACAAATATAAGAGGAAGAAAAAAAGAAAAAAAAGAAGAAGAATAACTAGATTTCATTCGTGATACGGAAGGACTTCGCTAACATTGAAAAATAAAAGATTAAAACCGTTTGAAAGAATAAATTAAATTCCCTACCTTTTATTTTTTTTTTTTCGTAGGATTTCCCGAGAGCTTTGTGATATCGTTTCCATAACTTTACCAATTTAGATTTAGTTACCAAAAAAAATGGCCCGAAAATCCGACATTTCCATTGTCATATTTTAGTTAGTTTTATAGGTATTAAAAAATAAGCAATTAAAAATTAAACCCATTAATTTGCATATCAAATTCTTTTTTTATTTTCGTGTACAGTCTCGGGGGAAAAAAAAAGTAAATGTACATGCAATAGAATCTCGACGTTGGGGCCTAGTGAGTTAAATTCCCAAAACGTTTGTATATACGTCGAGACGCGTATTACACAAAGTTACTCCATTTGCGCCTTTAATAACGGGCAAATTCGTTGCAGCGTCTTTAACGGATGAATGGTTTATTATTTTTTTTCAAAAGTTACACTTATCACGCTTGGTTTTCTCAAGCTCAATTTAAATTTTCATTGTAAAAACAATTTTTTTTTCACATAGGTTATTTATTATCATAAATTTGGAAAATAGCTTGTACAAAATTTTTCGATTGATGCAACAATAAAACGGGGGAAAATTTCAATGTTTCAAAAACGGCTAAATGACAATTTTCAAAAAAGCTCAAAGGATTGGGGGGGAACGCATTTCTGCAATGATAGTATTGTAACGTAAATAAAAAAGATTTTTACAAAAATTAAATCATTTTCAACATTTGGTTTTGTTTTTTTTTTCTTGGGTTGAACGCCCACCCACAGTATTTTGTCATTTGGAGACGTTTTCTATTAATGTGTTTTAAATGCCCGCCACAGTGAGATCACCCAGGCTACCGGCGTGGGACCCCCAAAGATACAAATAAAATTCAAAACAAATTTTATAACAAAAATTTTACAAATTTAAAAAATAAAATTGATTCATAAAATAAGAAAAGTATGTAAATCTCCGTTCAAAATTATAGGTTAAAACTGACATGTTGTACTGAGCTTCGCTACACAATTTTTGCCGATTTCAAAAATGCCGGGGTTGTTCTACGCAGAAACAATAGGCCCCTTTTTTGCGAGTCGATTTTCTATCTAGATAAAAATACAAAGACAATACAGTCACAAAATCAATGGAAACTGTATCGGGCACGATGTGACCGAAGCAATGCTACACAGCCAATGCTTTTTTTTAAAGGCAACTTCACAGAAAAAATATTTCCAAAAAATACCCCTATTAAACAAATAAATTTTGTATTTTTTTAATTCTCACAAATAAAGCTTTTTTTTGAAGTCGCTTGATGTTCTTCCCCCCATTCCCTAAATTTAATACTGCATTTTCAACAAAAATTTAAAGAAAATCATACAAAAAATAAAGCCAAACGGGGTTTAAAAAAACCTTTAAAGTTTTTATAAAAAGTTTTTTTAGCATTAGACGCATGTGACTCATAGGCGTACACTTTTCAAAAAATAAAAAAAGATCTAGAGACTAATATTCAGTCAAAATATCAGCTTTCTAGTTCTTCTGGGAAACGATTTTTACGCATTTGAAATTTGACGTCATAGTTCGAATCTTGGATTCGCCATAAAACTTTTTCTTTTTTTAATTTGGAAAAACGGACACCCAAAGGCACAATAGAGCCAACATAACATTCTTGAAATTTTGATGAAAATCGTCCCGAAATAATGGCTGTAGCCGCGTACAAACTTTTTCACCTGCGTCGATCTGCGTTATATGCGTCTTGAATATGAAATTCATTGCATCCGAAACTCATGGGTTTGAAAATATGCCATAAAATTTTCATTGCCCCTGGTCAATGGCAACACCTCAAAATTAACACAAAATAAAAGGAAAAAAAAAAACTAGATTTCATTTCACGGCAAACGAAAGGACTTTTTGCAAACCGTTAAAATCTCAAACAAACTGAAAATTTTGATATGGAATACGCAGAAAATATTAGGGTTTTTAGACGAATTCATAAAAACAGCATATTTTAAATTGCTATTATATTTTTTTAATTTTGGACCCTTGGGGATCACATTGAATTTATTGCCCAATGTAAAACATATTTTAATCCCCTTCGTCAAAAGACGTCTGGTCTATGGAAATCTATAGAAAAGTTTTGAATTACAACATGTGTGAAATTAAGCTTTTTTCCTTAAATGGAATTCCCGGGGCAATTTTCAAAACTTTGTTTCACCACAAACCTCGGGCTTTTCAATATTTTTAAAACGAAAATAAGGGTGCCCAACAAAATCCTGCTTTTCATATTTGGGGAAAACGGAGACGGAATGGCACATCTAAAAGCGTAACAACACATTCTGGAAATTTTGATGAAAAACCGTCCTGAAATAATGGCGTTACAAATATTTGAATTAACGCATAATATCAGAAATTCTTTTTTTCCTTATGACGTCATCTGACGTCAATGAGTTCATCTTTATAGTGTAAAGCAGACATGGAGACTTATAACTACCCCCAAAAATTTAAACTTTTTTAATCATCTGGAAGCGATTTTTCAAGCATTTGAAAATTTTTACGTAAAAGTTCGAATCTTGGATTCGCCATAAAATCATTGCCTTTTCAAATTTTAAAAAAAAACGGACACGGGGATGCACAACGAAGCCTAACATACACATTCTGTAAAATTTTTGATAAAAAAGGGGCCCAAAATAATGGCGTAGGCCGCGTAAAAAACATTTTAAGACACGTCAGGTTTAACGTCAAGACACCCCCATAAGAAAAAGAAAATAAATTGAAAGCAAAGTTCTATCAGAAGCTTAAGCTATTGGATTTTCAAGGTTCTGGGACTTTTTTCAAAATATAAAAATTTAACACGTAATATTTAAAAATTTTTCTTTTCACCTCATGACTCATATGACTCAAAACGAAAATTCATTTTCCCGAAAATATAGAGGAAACCTAATTACTTATATCCGTCCAAATATAAAATTTTTTTAGTCATCTGGAAGCTTTTTTTATACCATTTGAAATTTGACTAAAAGGTTCGAATCTTTCACTCGCCATAGAACCATTGCCTTTTTAATTTTGAAAAACGGACACCGGAAGGCACAACTAAAAAGGCCTAACATACACTTTTCTGTGAAATTTTGGTGAAAATCGGCCCAAAAAAAAATGGCTGTAGACAGCGTACAAATTTTTTTAAAGGGACGACGTAAATTTTTGACGTCAAAACACGACATAGAAAAAGGGGAAAAAATTTTTAATGAAAATGTTTATCTGAAGTTTAAAGGGCTTTTAAATTTTTTAAAAAGGTGCTCGGACTTTTTCAACATAAAAAAATTAAAATGAAAAATTTTAGAAATTACTTTTCACCTCATGACGCATATGACGTCATCGACATTCATCTTCAAGAAAAAAAAGGGAAAACCCCAAATTTATTTAAAATTTTTCCTTCCAAATATCATCTTTCTACCCCATTTTGGAAGCGTTTTTTATACGCATTTGAAATTTGACGTCAAGGGTTTTCGAATTTTTTGACTCGCCATAGAACCATTGCTTTTTTAATTTTGAAAACGGACCCCGGGGAAAGGCACAACTAAGCCTAACATACACATTCTGTGAAATTTTGTTTAAAATCCGGGCCCAGAAATAATGGCTTAACCGCGTAAAACCCTTTTTTTCACCTAAACCCCGCCCCCCCCCCCCAAATCTGACGTTATATGACGCCCCAATGAATATGAAATTCATTGTTTTCGAAAGCTGTGGTTTGAAATATATGCCAAAAAATTTTTTTAAATTGTTCTGGGCCATTGGAAAACACATCGAAATTAACACAATACAAGAGGAAGAAAAAAAGAATGGGAAGAATAAGAATAATAAAAAACATAACAAACCCAATAGGACTTTCTGCCAAAAGGGGCAGAAAGTCCTGATAATAAGAATAAAAAAAAAAACCCCGAAACAAACCCAAATGACTTTCTCCCAAAAGGGCAGAAAGCCCCAAAAAAAACCCGTACAAACCCATGGGAAACTTTCCAGCCAAAAAGGGGAAAAAAATTCCCTTTTAATAAGAAGAAACATAAAAAACCCTATCGTTTTCCGCAGGTTTGCGGAAAGCCGTAAAAAAAACTAAAAAACCCCCTATACGTTTTCCGCAGGTTTGCGGAAAGCCGTAAAAAAAAGCTTGAAGAAGCCTTTTTAAAAACCAAAGGCAATATGCTTATCGGTCCGGGTGTACAAAAATTGCATCTTAATATGCCCCTCATTCTCTCAAATACGCATCGCAATGCACCTTTCAACATGGGCACTCCTTCCTGCTTAGGAACGTCCCCGGGTCGTGGGTAACCAACCCAAAAAAACCGCCTTCTTTCCTTACTTAAATTGCTAATTTTTGTATAAAAAGCCCTTATCCGAAAAACAAGGGAAAATCTGCCATGTTTGTTGACGGGAAATTTCTTGAAATTTCCAGGACTTTTTGGGACAATTTTAGGCTACGGCATTCGTGCAAATTTCAACTTCAAACATCAAAATTGCCCCATTTTTTTAAAAAATTTTTTTGAAAAATTTTTGCTTAAATATGCATGACGTCAAATCACGTGACCAAACCCAAAAATTCCTTCAGTAACAACACCTTTACTTTTTAGTGTGTAAATCCAAAAAAAAACATAAAGATTTTACTCAGCGTTTTAATTTCGTTAAAAGAACACTTTTTTTTTTTCCTGCCAATTTCTCAACGGATTCAGAATGTTAGATTTGTTGTTGTTTTTTTTTTTTAAAGACGTCATAACCACTGACTTAAGAGAAAATCATTCAGAAAAAAAAAAATGTAAACCCCTATGCCGATAAGCTGTCCAATTTTTTATTTTTTTTAATGCATCATCAGGGGGCTTTGTTTAAAATTTAAAAAGAAAATTTTTTGGACCAAAGTTCGAAAAATCGGTATCGCCATGAAATCTTAATCTTTTCGAATTTTATTTGAATGCCAAGGTGCGATCTACATCTTTAAAAAACATTTTCTGTGAAAATATCAAGATGGGTCTGACCAGAAATGAAGGCTCTAGAGCTCGAACAAACTTTTGAGGCTGACGTCCCAAAACTGGGCGCGTTTGACGTCCTGAAAATTAAAAAAAAATGAATTTATAAACATAAACTTTTTTATCTCAGCAATACAATTTTTCAAAAAGATTTTAGCAAAAGTCCCTGATACCCGAGCGAAAGAAATTTTTTTAAAAAGATGCTTTTTTTTGTTTTTATGACGTCACAACCACGTGACTTAAGAAAAAAAATTTAAAGGGGAAATTTGAAAGAAGACCTAAAGGGCCGAATGCTGTCCAATTTTCATGCTTCTAGCCCTTTGGTGGCCTTGTAATACTAAAATATTTTTTTAAAGGGAACCTAATTCGAACCCGGGTTTTTGGCCAGGGAAAACTTTATTTTTTTTTGAATTTGGAAATTTGAATCCCCAGGGGGCACATGTACAAATTTGAAATACATTTTCTTTTGAAAATATAAAAATGATCGGACCAAAATTGAAGGCTCTAGAGCGCGAACAAACTTTTTAAGCGACTTTTCAAATCTGACGTCTTTTGCCCCGCCATTGAAAATTAAAAAATAAATGAATCAAAAAATTTTAAAAAACTTTTTAATTGCTGCAAAAAATTTTTCCCAAAAAATTGAGTTAAAAGAAAAGATGCCCAAGCTAAAAAAATTTTTTTCAAAAATATGCTTTTGCCCTATTGAAAAGCCGCCTAACCAGGGGGTTTGACTTGAGAAAAAAACCCTTTTGGGAAAAATAGAAAGCAGACCTTTTGGGCCCAAATATGCTGCCCAAAAATTCATGCTTCTGCCATTAGGTGGCCTTGAAAACTTTAAAAAACCTTTTTTGGCCCTAATTTCGAAACTCGTGTTTTGCCATAAAATTTCAGTTTTTCGAATCGGGAAATTTGAATGCCAGGGTGCACATCTACATTCTGAAATACTTTTTTTCTGTAAAAAATTAAAAAAATTTGGGACCAAATTGAAGGCTCTAGAGTGCGAACAAACTTTTTAAGCTGACGTAAAATCGACGTCTTTTTGACGTCATTGAAAATTAAAAACACTTGATTTTAAAAATTTATACTTTTTTGTCGAAGAAATTTTAATTTTCATGTTGCTTGGCCTTTGGGGCAACATATATAAATTAACTCTTGAATTGGGTTTGGAAGAAGAAGAAAATAATAACTAGATTTAAATTCGTTGATACAAAAGTTTGGGAAATTTCTGCAAAAAAAGAAAAAATTAAAATTAATACCTTTAGAAAGAATATATAAAAAAATTCTCTCCCCTTTAAATTTTTTTTTCGTATGGACTTCTTTTAGCTTTGACGTCACATAAACGTCATAAGTGCTGAAAATTATTTTGTTAAAAAGGGGCATACTTTACTCTCATAACCTAAAATTTTTTTTTAAATTCTGAACAACTGGCATCATTCGAAATCATTGCGCTAAAATTAAACCAAAAATATGTTAGACGCCCACATGAGTATATGAGCAACGCTAAAAAAATTTTAAAAGAAATTCTGCAGAACTGCAAACGTGTAATTTTTTTAATTTTTTTATCTCATCCTGAAGCTCTTTAACCCAAAAAAAAATTTTTCGGTCCTAAATTCGAATCTTTTTTAAAAACCACAGAAATTTTGGTCTTTCGAATTTGGGGTTTGCTGACAAGATATCACCCTTTTAATTTTAAAAATTACCATCTGTAAAAAATTTTAAGAAACCCCACCATAAATGAGGGGTGAAAGCGTGAATAAACCTTTTTTTACTTTTTTAGCTCTGACGTCATATGACGCCCTAGGGTGCTGGGAAAATGCTTTTTTTTTTAAAAACGCATACTTTAAAAGTCATAACTCTGAAATTTCATTATCGAAAACTGGCTAAAAGTCGAAATCTTTTCCCTAAAAAAAAATTTAAAAAAATATGCTTGGGGGGGTCACATAACTATTGACCAGACTAAAAAAATTTTTTAAAAATTTTTTTCAGAACTGCAAATGTGAAAATTTTAACTTTCCCATTCACCCCGAACCCTTTTTAAACCAAAAAAGAAATTTTCGGCCCCATGTTCGAATCTTTTTTCAGCCAAAAAAACTTGGGGCTTTGGGGAAATTTTGGTTGCTGACGGAATGCACCCTTTGTTTCAGAGTACCATCTTTAAAAATTTTTAAGACAATCCCCCATAAATGAGGGGTTAGAGCGCGAACTCATTTTCCCCTATTTTAAACTGGACGTCCCTGTGACTTTATAGGCTCAAAAACATTGAAATAAAAATTTTCCCCCAGTGCTAAAAAACCCCCTAAAAAAATTTTTATCGCCTAGAAATTTTCAAAAATATTAAAATAACTTTTTTTTTGGAAGAAGAAAAGAATAATAATAAAAATAAAAAAAGACTCCTTTTCGTCATATGACGTTTTTTTCAAATAATTTTTAGACACCCAGAGACCTCTAAAATGACAAAATTTCAACTTTCAAACTCACAAAAAGGGGGGTTTTTATAAAACTTTTTAAAAAATTTAGTCCCTTTGGTTTTTAAACTTTGATCCGCCATAGATGCTTGGACTTTTCGAATTTTGAAAAAAGGGCACCCCGGGGGACACAATAAGAAAGTAATATACACATTCGTAAAAAATTTTTAAAAAATCGGCCCCCCAAAATAATGGGGGCCCGGGAACCCCTGTACAAACTTTTGTATCAATTTTTAAAAGTGACGTCAAATCGTCATAGGCTTTTGAAAATATTGAATCGAAATTCCCGCGTCTGAATCATTGTCACTAAATTTTTAAATTTCCCCCTTTTTCAATTTCAAAATATAGAAAAACTCTTTTCAATATTAGAAATACATTATCAAAAATGAAAGTCCAATTTACTATATGACGTTTTTTCAAAAATGTTTAAAACCCCAGGGCCCAAACTTTAACCCCAAAAATCCCCTTTTTTATCTCCAAAAAAAGGGCCGATTTTAAAAATTTGAAAATTTAGACCTTGGGGTTTTTAAACTTAATTTGTATAGAACCATGGAACCCTTTTTTTAATTTTTAAAAACGGGGGCGGGGAGCACAACTAGAACTTAATTTTACACTTCTGTAAAAATTTTTTAAAAAGGGGTTCATAAACAAGACGTAACCCGTACAAACTTTTTTTGCATTTTCAAGTGTGACGTCATATACGTCATGGGCAATAAAATCAAGAACTCAAAATTTCAGCATTTGAAGCTATGTCCTTAAATTTTCATTGCCCTTCGACAATTTCAACATAAAAAATACTTGTTAATAGAAATACTTTTATCATAAATGACTCACGCCCCCGGGCCCATATTTTTTCATTTTAAAAAAATTTTTTAAAATTTTTCTAGAGTCCAAAAAACTGACAAAAATATCAACTTTCTATCCTACATGGGACAAATTTTAAATTTTTAAAAAATTTTTTACGACAGGGTTTCAAATTTTTGGGGTTTCGCTTAGAACCTGGCTTTTCGAATTTTAAAAAACGGCCCCGGGTCACAACTAGAGCCTAACATACACTTCTTAAAATTTTTTGATGAAAATCGGTCCATAAAAAATGGCTGTAACCGCAAACAAATTTTTTCCCCTGACCAAATCTGACGTTATGTGACGTCAAAATAAAATATGAATTCATTGCATTCGAAAGCTGGGGGTTTGAAATATACCCAAAAAAAATTTTCATTTTTGGGGGGCCCCATCGGCAACATACCAAATTAAAAACAAATACAAGAGGAAAAAAAAAAGAAAAAAAAATAAAAATTTAACTTTTTTTCATTCGTTGAACGAATAAAAGGACTTTCTGCAACTTTGAAATGAAAAGTTTAATCCCTTTAGAAAGAATATAATTATATTTCCTCCCTTTTTTACCCCTTTTTTTTTTTATGGATTTCCATACATAACTTTGTGAAGAAAGCCAAAATTCAAATAAATAAATCTTTATTTTGATATCCTTTTTTATAACTTGCCAAATTTTTTAATTGTTTTGTTTTTGTTGTTGTTTTTAAGGGGGTTTCCCGTCGGGGGAAATTTTAAATTTCAATCAATAGAGACGTCCACTAATTACAGGTGGAGGAAGACCCCGATACACAGAGTACCGGATATAACCACCGCCCCTACCGCAAGCCACGGGGAATTTTTCCCCTCACATAAAAATCCGAAGTCCCCCCGGGGAAATTTGAACCCACAACGGTGGGGGGGGGGAAAAATTCCACGTTAAGGGATCAGGACCAAAATAAATTTCCCCGAAAATCCCTACAATTAAATTTTAGCATAAATTTTGGGCTATTTTAAAAGGGGATTCAAAAAAAACAATTAAATTTAAAACCCCTTTTTAAATTTTACATATCAATTTTTTTTTTTAATTTCCCTGCATCGGGGAATAAAACCGTAAATGCTCCCCCGCAAAAGATTCTCGAGGTTTAGCCTCTGATTAAAAATTTTAATAATCGTACAACGAAAAGAGACACTGTATTCGTTATAGTTAAAAGCCGAAAAGAGCGTAGCAAGGACGGTTTTTTAACTTTTTAAAATTCCCCCTTTGGTTTGAAATTATTTTTGTCCAAAAAATCTTTTCCTTTTTTTAAAAAATTTTTTCCCATTTAATTCATTTAATCGGCATCAATTTTTTCACAAAAACCCATTCCGCAAAATAACGATCAAAAGTAAAACCACTTCCGCACCTTCACCGCGGTCTAAAAAAGTTCGAGAAGGGGAGTTTCACCAAAAAACTAAGACCAAAATTTTCGGGGGGCCGCCGGCCGAGCGGTTAAGTCGGGGACTCAAATCTCTCCCCCCCTCATCGCTGGGGGTTCAAAACCCGGTAAAGGGGCTTGGGTTTTTTCCCTGTGAAGGGAACCCTTTCCCCGCGGGGTTTCGGTGGTCGGGGGGTTTTCCCCGGGGACCTCTGTGTAAATGGGGGGCTTCCTCCCTGAAAAATTTGCGGGGCGCCCCCTTTTAAAGATTGAAAAACTACGCACGACTAAACCCCAATACAACAAAAACAACAACACAATTACCTCCCCTTTGGGGTTCCCGGGGGGGGCCTACACAGAAAAAAGGACCCAAATTTTAAAGCTGAATTAAGGTAGTTTTTTACGAAAGACATGAAAAAAAGGGGAAAAGAAATTTTATAGAACATTTTAAAACCCTAAAATGCCCTTTTTTGGGCCCTTTTTTGCATAACAATCTTAATAGTTTTTCATTACTGGGGGGGGAATTTTTTAAAAATTGGCGTGAAATGGCGACCCCGGGCCAAAAATTTATACGCTTTTTTTGGGGCCCTTTAAAAAGGTCAAAAAAAAATCGGGGACCCCCATGTTTTAAAATTACGAATTAAATTTTTTTAAAAAGATCTATCAAAGGGTAATTTGGGGTCCCCAAAGGGCCCCCTTTCAAAAATTTTTCATTTGATATAGTTTTAAAAGAACATATAGAAATTTTTAAAAGGGGTTTTTGTCCACCAGTGAACGTTTTTTTCGGGGTTTTTGATGTGAACGCATGAACTGACAAAAATAATACCGAAAACCCTAAGAACAAACTTTACTCACCACTTTTTGATTTTCTTTAAAAAAACAAAAAACTCAAACCCCTTTCCCCTTTTTTTTTAGTTTAAACGATTATTGCCTAAGTAATGAAGATACAAAAACGAAGATTTAAAAAAAAAAAGAAGACCACAAATTCCCAAAAACTTTATCGGGCATCCTTTTAAAAAAACCTTGTGTAATTTTTAATGTTTAAAACCTTTTTTAACCAAAATGGCAAAAAATAACTAATTTCAAAAAAAACGATTTTAAAAAATATCCGATTAAAAAAAATTCAAATTGAAAAATGGGTTATAAAAAATGAGAAGAAAAAAAAAAAAACACACTTACAAAAAAGGGGGTTTAAAAAAAAAAAAAAAATAATGCCAAAACACAAAATATGGTGCAGATATATAAACCTTTAAAAACAGAATTTTTTAAAAAAATTTTTTTCAATCCCCACTTTTTTGCCAAAGAAAAAAAAGTCGCTTGGGTTAAAATGCCATTTGAAGCGAGACCCTACACAGACATACACACTAAGCGACTTTTTGCCTTTGACATAAATTTCGCCCAATTTAAATGTAAATCACCCCGGGGGAAACAGTTGAAAGGGGGAGCAAAAAAAAAAAATACTTTTTTTGGAATGTGCGACTGCGTAAATTTTCAAAACAAATTTTTTCAAACCAAGTAGGTTAGTTTTTTTTTAGTAAGCATTAAGCCCCTTAAAATGGTCGGGTTTTTTTTCCCGCGCCACCCCGATTTAATGGATTTAATCTTACAAAAAAACACTACCATACTTAATTAACACGATTTAACTTAGGGGTTTTCCCCCCCTTTTACTACTTATGCGCAAAATTAGAAGAGGGCCCCCAAAAATAAGGGGAAACTCAGCGTGTTGTTAAAAAAATTCACAAAAACGTGCACTTTTTCCAAAAAGGGATGTAACACATAAATTTTCGCGCATTTTTACGGTCGGCTCTTTTTTTTTCAATTTAAAAAAAATTTTTTAATTGATGGCTTTTTTTTTTAATTTTTTTACTTTTTGATTATTGAGAAATCAAAAAATACCAACTGTTTGACATTAAGGAAAAAACGAAATATTAAAAAAAACCCGTTTAAAAAAGCCCGGTGCAGCGGAAGATACAAGGCAAAACCCCCGGGGGAAAAAACCCCAAAATCAAACGAAAAAACCCCTGATTTTGTAAGTTGTTTAAAAACTTTATATAAATTATTCAATTCTTTTTCCCCCAAAATTTAAAAAAACCCATAGTACTGGAAAACCCCCTTTGGGGTTGGCCTCATTTTAATAAAGGTAGTTCGGGACTGATGTCCCTTGTCCGGATAATTTACTGGGTGTGGTAAAAAAAGCCCCAAATTTCCCCCCCACGTGATACTGTGCAGTGTGACAACACTACATTTGTCCCCAAAAAAACAGTTTCCCCAAAAAACTTAAAAAACTGTCCGGGGGACGTTTTAAAAAAAAAACTTACTTTTTTTTTTTTTGTCCTTTTTTCAAAAAATATTTTCCCAAAATCCTCATTTTTAAATAAAAGTTTCCAAAAAACAAAATTTTTTAAGCAACTTTAATAAAAATTTTACAAAAACTCAACATCGCCTGTTTTGCACACCCGTGTGGGGATCGGGGGAGTAAACCTGCTATTATGATATCATTTGGGTTTTTTGGTTTTTAAGTCCCACCGACAGAAAAATTTTTCCATCACGATGTCTACTTCAAACGGTATAGGGCTACCCCTGCAGTATTTCCCCCTAACATGTGGAGAAAAAAAAAAAAACCCCGTCACACATCCCGATAACCCCCAAAACCCGTCCTTTAAATCCCTTATAGCTGAGCGCCCCCAAAAAAAAAAGGGGGGATAAAAAACCTTTTTTTTTTACTTTGGGATGTCGGGTCGGGGGTCAAAAACCCCCACCTTTTCCCCCCCAGGCGGACGCCAACCACCGGGGACCGGAAAGGGACCTTGTTCAGCTGAATAAAAAAATATATAATAAAAAAATTTTTTTGCAATTTATATGACTAATAAAATAGCTTTTAAACTTCATATTTTTTCCCCCAAAAGCTTCAATTAACGTAAAGCGAAAATAAAGGGTTTTTCTCGAAAATTTTTACACTTGGGTTTTTTTTCGTATTTTTATGAACTTCCTTATCTTTAATCAATTTAAAAACCAAATACCAAAAAATCGTCTTTTAAAAAAAAACTAAAACTCCCGCTTAAGGGTTTGGGTTATTTCTAATAGCTTTGAGAATTTCCGTAAACTTTGACACACGGGAGAAAACCTGGGGAAATTTTACATGTTTTAAAAAAATTATTTTTTAGAACTTCCCCTTTTTCTTTGTTTTAATTTCAAAACTTAAAGACCAAAATAATCTCGAAAATTCCTACATTCACACGCTTTATGTTTAGGAATTTTACTAATACTTTTTGAATACAAGCTCTTAAACCACCTGAAAAATGAAAAAAACACCAAAACCACATTACCCCCCCCCCCAATTTTTTTTTTGTTTTTTTTTTTTTCCCCCCCCCCTTTCCCCCCTTCCCCCCCCCCCCCCCAATTTTTCCCCTTTTGGCCCCCCAATTTCCCTTTAAAGGTTTAAAAAAGGGATCAAAAGAACGGCCAAACATTGCTCTACAAAAATATTCATCATCATATTTTGAAAAAACAAAGGGGTTTTTTTGGTATAAAAATGTTAAACACAAAAAGGGGGGTTAAACCAAAAATTTTTTTTTTTTCCCCATAAAACCCAACCCCAAACAACCCCCATCATCAAAAAAAAAAAAATCATCTGAAAGGTCCCCCTTTTTTCCAAATACAAAAATTTAAACGCATGTGTCCATAAATATTTACCCCTTTTTTTTTAGATATTTTAAAGGGGCCCCCGAAAAAGCCGAAATTGATATATAACCTTGACCTTTGGGGTTTTCCGGGGAAAAAAAAAATACATGGCCCATAAATTTTAATAGCACTTCAGAAAAAAATTTTAAGCAAAACATACAAAAAAAAGCCCACAGGGCTTAAAAACCGTTAAGTTTAAACAAAGTTTTAAAAGCTTATGACGTCTTTTTACGCATTTGGTTTCATCCCTTTTTAGAATATTTAAAAAAACCCCAGAATTAATATTCTGTCCAAATTTTCCCTTTCCCTTTCTCTTCTAGAGCATTTTTAACGCATTTTTAAATTTACTCATTATTTTTTAAACTTTTTGGGTCGGGCCCTGAAAATTTTTTTTTTTTTGAAAATTTGAAAAACGGGCACCGGGGGCACAACAGAGCCTAACTACCATTCTTTTAAAATTTTTATGAAAAAACGGTTCACAAAAAAATGGCTGTAGACCCCCACAAAATTTTGTAAAAATATTTTTAAATGTGACGTCTATGACGTCCTAGGCATTGAAAATCATAGAAACAAAAAATTTTCCCCCCGTACTAAAAATCCAAAAAAACATCGCCCGGAGTATTGCAACAAAAAAATAAGCTTTGTTTTAAAAAAAAAGAAAAATTAAACCAATTATTTGTCCCAAAAAAAAAGAAAGACCCTTTTTCCCTTTTTAATAAAAAAAAAAAAAAAATTTCATTTTTTAAAAAACCCCCCATTTTTCATGTTAGTAAAAATTAAAAATTTTTTAAAAATCTTTTTTTACGAAAAAAAAAAAAGTGGGAAGTATTAACTTTTTCCCATAGACCTCACACTCAAAAATTGTAAAAAATTTTTCCCCCAAAGAAATTGAATTTAATTTTATCTCATCCTGAAGCTCTTTAATCCTAAAATGAAATTTTCGGTCCTATGTTCGAATCTTTTTTCAGCCACAGAACTTCGGTCTTTTGGAATTTCGGTTAGCTGACAGGATATGCACACCTTAGTTTCAAGATGTACCATCTGTAAAAATTTGAAGAAAATCCGACTATAAATGACGGCTGTAGAGCGCAAACACCATTTTTCACTATTTTTAGCTGTGACGTCATAGGCTGCTGACAATCATTGAAAACAAAATTTCCTCACGTGACTAATAACCCATAAAAATTTCATGGTCCTAGGACTATTGCAACATATTAAAATAAGCGTTTAGTTAGGAAGAAGAAAAGAATAATAATAATAAAAAAATGACGTCACGTGACGTCATATGACGTTTATTTTCATATAATTGTTAGACACCCAGAGACCTACTAACTGACAAAATTTCAACTTTCTATCTCAAATAGGACAGTTTTTATTAGCATTTAAAAATTGACGTCCTTGGTTCGAATCTTGGATCCGCCATAGATGCTTGGACTTTTCTAATTTTGAAAAACGGACACCGGAATACTCAATAAGAACGTAATATACACATTCTGTGAAAATTTGATAAAAATCGGCCCATTAATAATGGCTCTGTACCGTGTACAATCTTTCGTAGTCAATTTCAAATGTGACGTCATATGACGTCATAGGCTCCTGAAAATCATTGAAATCGAAATTTCAGCGTCTGAATCATTTGTCATTAAATTTTCATTGCCCTTCGACAATTTCAACATATAGAAATACTCTTATTAATATTAGAAATACATTTTCATATAATGACGTCAAGTGACGTCATGTGACGTTTATTTTCACAAAATGTTTAAGACTCCCAGAGACCTATATACTGACCAAATATCACTTTTCTATCTCAAATAAATCCGATTTTATAAGCATTTAAAAATTTACGACCTTGGTTCGAATCTTGAATTCGCTATAGAACCATGGACTTTTCGAATTTTGAAAAACGGACACCGAGATGCACAACTAGAACTTAATATACACATTCTGTGAAAATTTGATGAAAATCGGTTCATAAACAATGGCTGTAGACCGCGTACAAACTTTTGTTGCATATTTCAAGTGTGACGTCATATGACGTCATAGGCATATGAAAATCATAGGAATCAAAATTTCAGCCTTTAAAACATGTGTCATTTAATTTTCATTGCCCTTCGACAATTTCAACATATAGAAATATTCTTGTTAATATTAGAAATACATTATCATATAATGACGTCACGTGACGTCATATGACATTTATTTTCACAAAATGTTTAAAACTCTAAATATCAACTTTCTATCTTAAATAGGACATATTTTATAAGCATTTAAAAATTTACGACCTTGGTTCGAATCTTTGATTCGCTATAGAACCATGGACTTTTCGAATTTTGAAAAACGAACACCGGGATGCACAACTAGAGCCTAACATACACTTTCTGTGAAATTTTGATGAAAATCGGCCCAGAAATAATGGCTGTAGACCGCGTAGAAACATTTTATGACGACGTCAAGTTTGACGTCAAAACACGTCATAGGCAAATGAAAATCATTGAAATGCAAAATGTTCTATCTGAAGCATAGGCCTATAAATTTTCAAGGTGCTCGGACCATTCCAACATATAGAAGTTAACAGGTAAAAATTAGAAATTACTTTTCACCTCATGACGTCATATGTCGTCATATGAAGTTTATCTTCTGAGAATATAAAGAAATCCTAGAGACTTATATTCTGTCCAAATATCAGCTTTATAGATCTTCTGGAAGCGATTTTATACGCATTTGAAAGTTGACGTCAATGGTTCGAATCTTGGATTCGCCATAGAACCATTGCCTTTTCGAATTTTGAAAAACAGGCACCGGGATGCACAACTAGAGCCTAACATACACATTCTGTGAAATTTTGATGAAAATCAGTAAAGCAATAATGGCTGTAGACCGCGTACAAACTTTTTCACCTGACGTCAAGTCTGACGTTATATGACGACATATGAATATGAAATTCATTGCTCCCTAAAGCTCATGGTTTGAAATATATGCCATAAAATTTTCATTGTTCTGAGTCAATGGCAACACCTCGAAATTAACACAAATATAAGAGGAAGAAAAAAAGAATAATAAGAATAATAAAAAAACAGTACAAACCCAATAAGACTTTCTGCCGAAAGGGCAGAAAGTCCTAATAAAAAACATAACAAACCCAATATGACTTTCTGCCGAAAGGGCAGAAAGTCCTAACTAGAAATTTCGTTAGTTGAACAAACGATAGGACTTTCTGCCCTACACAATTCGTAGTTAAACATCTTGGGATGTCAGACAATCTTGAAATGACATGCACCTGTAGAAGATATCAGTCTATATGTTTGAAAACTATGGAGATCAGTACAGAAGTATCAGCTGTAGAGCATATACTTGTTGACAATGTCAGTTGAATGTCTGGTGACGTCAGACGAAAAATATCACTGCATTGCAAAAGTCGTTGTTTTAATTTTCTCCCCTTAATAGTTCATGACCGTAGTTACTTTGCATCACATAAAAATTAATGCATAAAAGAGTGGAGGGAAATGGTGTCCTCCAAGGTTCAATGCCAAGCCTTCCTCTTTTTGCATGCAGAAATTATTATTTTCAATTTAACTTTCTTATATAAAGTCTAATTTAAAAAAATGCTAGGTACCATTCAAAAGGTCTTCAAATTATCTACATTTCATACGCTTTATGTATAAACTTATTGTTAACAGTTATCGAGATAAAAACGGCTAATCCTTGAGAAAACACCAAATATCGAGTCAAAATTACGTCCATGTCATATGGTTTTTGCACTATAACTTTGTCATTACTGAACTGATTTTCAAATGCTGCATACCTATTGAAAGGTACAAATGTGCTCTAAAACACTTGTTCATATTGTTATTTAAAAAAATCAATATCAACATGGCAAAGACGTTAAGAATAACTGCAGAAAAGCAAGACAAAATGGTTATTGCGATCTATTATTTTTCTTATAACTTTCTTCAGTGAAGTCTAATTTTATAATGCTGGGTACCATTTGAAAGGACTTCAATTCTCTACATATCGTACGCTTTATATATGAACTTATGTTTAACTGTTTTCGAGATATAAGTTGTTAAACCTCGAGAAAACTGCAAATTTGCAATAGAAAAAATAGTCATTTCTGATTCGATCTTAAAATGCTGCACATCAGCAGAGAGATAAGAATGTGCTCTAAAATATTTGCTCATATTATTATCAACAAAAATCAATACTTTACGCGATATCAGTTGTGAAATGCTGTTGGGGTCACTACATATTTAGTTTTCCCGCCATAACTAAACCGTTTCAAGCCTGATCTTCAAAAACCGGATGTCATCTGAAAGGTCTTTTTGAAAGTACTATATATATAATACACATAGTCTCTTGATAGAATATATATTTCGTTTTTGAGATATGAAGCTCCAAAGAAAAGAAGATGGCCCTAAATCGCTCACCTGAGAAACATTGTTCTCAATGGCCTACTTTTTGACCCCAAATGAACTTGTTCAAGCTTTCATGCTAATTAACATTCTGGCGAAGTCTGGTAAAAAATGGCTTAAAAATATGGCCTCTAGAGTGTAAACAGGATTTTACTTTAAATTGACCTATTTTTGGACCCCATGCCATACTTTTTGAACCCACATGGCCCAGTTTCGAACTTGCCATTAAACATTCTGACCAAGTTTGGTGAAGAATGGGTAAAAACTGTGGCCTCTAGAATGTTAACTGTTGACGACGGACGAAGCGGCATCACAATAACTTCGTGCTCAGGTGAGCTAAAAACGATATTTGACATATGACCTTGACCTTTCATATTTTTCGGAAACGGAAGTTACCATTCACAATGGAACACGTATCTGCACATGTTGTGAAACAAATATGCAAATCGGTCTAAAAGTAGCTCCTGTAGGGCTAAAAACCACTATTTTTAAATTAAATGTTTGGTAATTATGACGTCATATGACATCGAATTTCTCAGCATGTAAAGTTAACCTCAGGATACAGATGCTATCCAAATTTCAGCTTTCTAGCTCATCTAGAAGCGAAGTTATGCTTAAATGAATTTTGACGTTTTTGGTTCGAATCTTGGTTCAGCCATAGTTTCCTGGTCTTTTCATATTTTCAAATATGGAAGAAGTATGCACATCTAGGACCTAATGTACATATTGTGTAAAAAAATCATGAAGATCCGTCAAAAAATGTAGGCTGTAGACCGCGAAAAAACTTTTGTTGCAGTTTTCAGTAATGACGTCATTTGACGTCACTGAAAATTAAAACACTGCAGCTCGAAAGTGATTCTATTTTGCTGATCATTGTAAAAAAATTGAACGTTCTATCCCAACGGTAACCTTGTTTAATTACACCCCCAAAAGAAGGAAAAAAGAATGTTTGCATTGCAATTATGACGTCATATGACGTTATGTGACGTCGTACTTCTCAACATGCAAAGGAAACCTCAGGATACAGATGCTGTCCAAATTTCAGGTTTCTAGTACCCCACGAAGCGAAGTTCTGCTTAAATGAATTTTGACGTCCTTGGTTCGAATCTTGGTTCAGCCATAGTACCCTGGTCTTTTCATATTTTCAAACAGGGAAGAAGTATGCACATTTAGGACCTAATGTTCACATTCTGTGAAAGTTTCATGAAGATCCGTCAAAAAATGTCGGCTGTAGACCGCGAACAAACTTTTGTAGTAGTTTTCAGCTATGACGTCATATGACGTCACTAATAGTTGAAACAATGCAGATCGAAAGGGACTCTATTTAGCTGATCACACGAACAATTTGAAGTCTCTATCTCAATTGTAACTTTGTTTAATTACAACCTCAAAAGGAGGAAAAAAAGAATAATAAGAAGAAGAAATATACATGTACATTTTCAAAGCCAATGTCAAATGAGACTAAGAGACCTATTTTCTGACAAAATATCAACTTTGTATCTCATATAGGGCCGATTGTATAAGCATTTTAAAGAAGACGTCCTTATTCGAATCTTGGATTTGCACTTACACCTTGGACTTTTTGATTTTTGAAAAACTGCACCGGGATACACAAAAAATAACCTATTATGCACATTCTGTGAAAATTTGATGAAAATCGGCGCATTAATAATGGCTCTGGACCGTGTACAAACCTTTGTAGCATATTTCAAATGTGACGTCATATGACGTCATAAACCTATGAAAATCTTTGATATCGAAATTTCAGTTAAATTTTTTTTTTTTACAAAAAAATTTAACTTTTAAAAGGCCTTTTATAAGCATTAAAAAATTTGACGTCCTTGGTTCGAACCTTGGATTCGCCTTTGAACCTTGGATTTTTTTAATTTTGAAAAACGGGCACCGCGATGCACAACTTTATCCTTATATACACTTTCAGTGAAATATTTATGAAAATCGGTTCATAAACAATGTCTGTAGACCGCTTACAATCTTATGTAGAATATCTGAATTGTGACGTCATATGACGTCATAGGTCTATGATAATTGCAGATTCAAAAAATCAGCAATTGAAACATAAGTCATAAAATGTTCATGCCTATGGACTATTTAAACATATAGAAATTTTCTTGTAAATATTAGAAATACATTTTCATCTTATGACGTCATCTTTTAGGCACCCAGAGACTAATATACTGACACAATTTCAACTTTCTATCTCATATAGGAACGATTTTATAAGCATTTAGAATTTGACGTCCTTGGTTTGAATCTTGGATGCGCCATAGAACCTTGGTCTTTTCGAATTTTGAAAAACGGACACTGGGATGCACAACTATATATTAATATACACTTTCGGTGAAAATTTTATGAAAATCGGTTCATAAACAATGGCTTTAGACCACGTACAATCTTTTGTACCATATGTCAAGTGTGACGTCATATGACGTCATAGCCACATGAAAATTGTAAAATTTAAATCATCAGCATTCGAAGAAAATGTCATATAATTTTCATTTCCATGGACCATTTAAACATATAGAAATTATCTTGTAAAAATAAGAAATAGATTTTCATGTTATGACGTCATGTGACGTCACATGACGTTCATTTTTACAAAATCGTTCAGACATCCAGAGACCTATATACTGATCAAATATTAACCTTCTATCTCATATAGGACCGATTTTATAAGCATTTGGAAATTTTCGACCTTGGTTCGAATCTTGGATTCTCCATAGAAGCAAGGCCTTTTCAAATTTTGAAAAACGGACACCGGGATGCACAACTAGACCTTAATATACACCTTTGGTGTAAATTTGATGCAAATCGGTTCATAAAAAATGGCTGTAGACCGCGTACAAACTTTTGTAGCATATGTCAAGTGTGACGTCATATGACGTCATAGGCATATGAAAACTGCAGAATTCAAATAAACTTCGTTTGAAACAAAAGTCATATTATTTTCATTTCCATGGACCTTTTGAACAAATTGAAATTATCTTGTAAATATAAAAAATAGATTTTCATGTAATGACGTCATATGACGTCACATGACGTTGATTTTAACAAAATCGTTCAGGCATCCAGAGACCTACAAACTGACAAAATATCAACGTTCTATCTCAAATACGACCGATTTGATAAGCATTTGAAAATTTGCGACCTTGGTTCGAATCTTGGATTCTCCATAGAACCTTGGTCTTTTCGAATTTTGAAAATCAAACACCGGGATGCACAACTAGATATTAATATACACATTCTGTGAAATTTTGATGAAAATCGGTTCATAACCAATGGCTGTAGACCGCGAACAAACTTTTGTAGTAGTTTTCAGCTATGACGTCATATGACGTCACTTATAGTTGAAACAATGCAGATCGAAAGGGACTCTATTTAGCTGATAACAAAAACAATTTGAAGACTCTATCTCAGTTGTAACTTTATTTAATTACAACCTCAAAAGGAGGAAAAAAAGAATAATAAGAAGAAGAACTAGATGTCATTCGTCTAAACGAATGATAGGACTTTCTGCAGCCTGTGTTAATGCAAAAAGCAGGATATAGAAGTTTCATGTAATGACTCATTTTTGTAGTATTTCATGTTCATGCTGGACAATTGACATTATATTCCGCGAAAAATAAGCGTTTAGTTACGAAGAAAAGAAAAAAAAGTAACAGTAGTAGTAGTATGCTTATGACGTCATATGACGTCACGACTCAAAATTTATGTAGAAATTATGCAGAACTGCAAACTGTGTAAGTTTCAACTTTCTATCTCATCCTGAAGCTCTTTAATCCTAAAATGAAATTTTCGGTCCTATGTTCGAATCTTATTTCAGCCACAGAACTTCGGTCTTTCGGAATTTCGGTTAGCTGACAGGATATGCACACCTTAGTTTCAAGATGTACCATCTGTGAAAATTTGAAGAAAATCCGACCATAAATGACGGCTGTAGAGCGCGAACACCATTTTTTATCATTTTTAGCTGTGACGTCATGTGACGCCATAGGGTGCTGGCAATCATTGAAATCAAAATTTCCTCACGTGACTAATAACCCATAAAAATTTCATCGTCCTAGGACTATTGCAACATATTAAAATAAGCGTTTAGTTAGGGCGAAGAAAAAAATAATAATAAAAAAAAAAATGACGTCACATGACGTCATATGACGTTAATTTTCACATAATTGTTAAGACACCCAGAGACATACTAACTGACAAAATTTCAACTTTCTATCTCAAATAGGACAGTTTTTAAAAGCATTTAAAAATTGACGTCCTTGGTTCGAATCTTGCATCCGCCATAGATGCTTGGACTTTTCGAATTTTGAAAAACCGGACACCGGTATACACAATAAGAACGTAATATACACATTCGGCCCATTAATAATGGCTCTGGTCCGTGTACAAACTTTCGTAGTCAATTTCAAATGTGACGTCATATGACGTCATAGGCTTCTGAAAATCATTGAAATCAAAATTTCAGCGTTGAATCATTTGTCATTAAATTTTCATTGCCCTTCGACAATTTCAACATATAGAAATACTCTTGTTTATATTAGAAATACATTATCATATAATGACGTCACGTGACGTCATATGACGTTTCTTTTCACAAAATGTTTACGATTCTTAGAGACCTATATACTGACCAAATATCACTTTTCTATCTCAAATAGGACCGATTTTATAAGCATTTAAAAATTTACGACCTTGGTTCGAATCTTGAATTCGCTAAAGAACCATGGACTTTTCGAATTTTGAAAAACGGACACCGATATGCACAACTATAAGTTAATATACACATTCTCTGAAAATTTGATGAAAATCGGCGCATTAATAATGGCTCTGGACCGTGTACAAACTTTCGTAGTCAATTTCAAATGTGACGTCATATGACGTCATAGGCTTCTGAAAATCATTGAAATCGAAATTTCAGCATCTGAAGCATGCGGCACATTTATTTTCACAAAATGTTTAAAACTTCTAGAGACCTAAACTGACTAAATATCAACTTTCTATCTTAAATAAGACAGATTTTATAAGCATTTAAAAATTTACGACCTTGGTTCGAATCTTGGATTCGCTATAGAACCTTGGACTTTTCGAATTTTGAAAAACGGACACCGGGATGCACAACTAGAACTTAATATACACAATCTGTGAAAATTTGATGAAAATCAGTTCACAAACAATGGCTGTAGACCGCGTACAAACTTTTTCACCTGACGTCGAATCTGACGTTATGTGACGTCATATGAATATGACATTCATTGCATCCGAAAGCTCATGGTTTGAAATATATGCCATAAAATTTTCATTGTTCTGAGTCAATGGCAACACCTCGAAATTAACACAAATATAAGAGGAAGAAAAAAAGAATAACTAGATTTCATTCGTTGATACGAATGATAGGACTTTCTGCTACATTTGTCAAATACTTAAAAGCAAAGAAAGTAAGAGGGTATGAAATTGCAGCCTTTAACTTGCTTTTGTATGGCCATAACTTAAATGAACTTTGAAAAATAAACCATTTAACTTGGAGGAAATGGCAAAAGTAACTGAAAATCATTTTTTATATCGATTTATTTAACTTGGACTATTTTTATAATCTATGTTACAAATCAAATTTATTTAAAACGCTTACAATTCGAATTCCATCCTGTAATAATGGCTGTAGACCGCGTACAAGAGTGTGTAGACATCGTCAAGTTTGATGTCACATGACATCATAGGCATAAGAAAATCAATGAAATGAAATATTAAGTATCTTAAATATATCAAGTAATTTTTTCATGCTCCTTGCAACTTTGCAACATATAGAAATTAACGCGTAGATATATTAACATTCTTTTTGACCTTATGACGTCAAATAACGTTAATCCTCACAGAATATAAATAAGTCTTAAAGACTAATATTCAGTCCAAATATCAACTTTCTAAATCATCTCGAAGCGATTTTATATGTTTTTGAAATTTGACGTCAATGTTTCGAAACTTGGATTCGCCATAGAACCATTGCCTTTTCGATTTTTCAAATTTGTAAAACAGAACCCGGGATACACAACTAGAGTGTTACATATACATTCTTTGAAATTTGCTGAAAATTGGTCCAAAAATAATGGCTGTACACCGCGTAAAACTTTTTTGTCCTGACGTCAAATCTGATGTGATATAACGTCAAATTAATATGAATTACATTGCATTCTAAAGCATTTCTAAAGTATATACCATAAGATTTCATGGTCCTGGGAAGTTAACAGCATATTAAATTTACGCATATATATCAGAAATAATTTTTGACCTTATGACGTCATATGACGTCAAATGACGTTCATCTTCATAGAATGTAAAGCACTCTTGGAGACTTATTTACTTTCCAAATATTAGATTTCTAACTCATCTTGAAACGATTTTATACGTATTTAAAATTTGACGTCAATGGTTTGAATATTGGATCCGCCATAAAACCTTTGCATTTTTGAATTTGGAAGAACGGACACCGGGATGCTCAACTATAACCTAATATACACTTTCTGTGAAATTTTATGAAAATCGGTTCATAAACAATGGCTGTAGACCGCGTACAAACTTTAATAGCATATGGCAAGTGTAATGTCATATGACGTCATAGGCATATGAAAATTGTAGAATTAAAAATATCAACGTTTGAAGCAAAATGTCATATAATTTACATTTCCATGGACCATTTTAACATATAGAAATTTTCTTGTAAATATTAGAAATAGATTTTCATGTAATGACGTCATCTGACGTCACATGACGTTCATTTTCACAAAATCGTTCAGTCATCCATAAACCTACATAATGTTCAAATATCAACTTTCTATCTCATATGGGACCGATTTTATAAGCATTTGAAAATTAACGACCTCGGATCGAATCTTGGATTCTCCATAGAACCATGGTCTTTTAGAATTTTGAAAAACGGATAGCGGGATGCACAACTAGATCTTAATATACAAATTCTGTGAAAAAAAGATAAAAATCGGTTATAAGTAATGGCTGTAGACCGCGTTCAAACTTTTGTAGAATATGTCAAGTGTGACGTCATTTGACGTCATATGCCTATAAAATGTATTGAAATAGAAATTATATTGTCTGAAACATATGCCATTTAATTTTTATTGCTCTTCGACCATTTAAACATATAGAAATAATCTTGTTAATGTTAGTAATATATTTTCATATAATGACGTCACGTGACGTCATATGATGCAAATTTTCAAAATATTTTTAAGACTCCGAGAGACCTACATACTGATCAAATATCAACTTTCTATCTCAAATAGGACTGATTTTATAAGCATTTGAAAATGTACGACCTTGGTTCGAATCTTGGATTCGCTATAGAACCTTGGCAATTTCGAATTTTGAGAAACGGACACCGAAATGCACAACTAGAACTTAATATACACATTCTGTGAAAATATGATGAAAATCGGTTCATTAATAATGGCTCTGGACCGCGTACAATCTTTTGTAGCTTATTTCACGTGTGACGTCATATGACGTCATAGAGATATGAAAATCATAGAAATCAAAATTTCCGCATTTGAAGCATGTGTCGTTAAATTTTCATTGCCCTTCGACAATTTCAACATATAGAAATATTCTTGTTAATATTAGAAATACATTATCATATAATGACGTCACGTGACGTCATATGACATTTATTTTCACAAAATGTTTAAAACTTCTAGAGACCTATATACTGACTAAATATCCATTTTCTATCTTAAATAGGACAGATTTTATAAGCATTTAAAAATTTACAACCTTGGTTCGAATCTTGGATTCGCTATAGAACCATGGACTTTTCGAATTTTGAAAAACGGACAACGGGATGCACAACTAGAACGTAATATACACAATCTGTAAAAATTTGATGAAAATCGGTTCACAAACAATGGCTGTAGACCGCGTACAAACTTTTGTAGCATATTTCAAATGTGACGTCATATGACGTCATAGGCATATGAAAATCATAGAAATCAAATTTTCAGCCTTTGAAGCATGTGTCATTAAATTTTCATTGCCCTTCGACAATTTCAACATATAGAAATATTCTTGTTAATATTAGAAATACATTATCATATAATGACGTCACGTGACGTCATATGACATTTATTTTCACAAAATGTTTAAAACTTCTAGAGACATATATACTGACTAAATATCAACTTTCCATCTTAAATAGGACAAATTTTATAAGCATTTAAAAATTTACGACCTTGGTTCGAATCTTGGATTCGCTATAGAACCATGGACTTTTCGAATTTTATAAAACGGACACAGGGATGCACAACTAGAGCCTAACATACACATTCTGTGAAATTTTGATGAAAATCGGTCCAGAAATAATGGCTGTAGACCGCGTACAAACTTTTTCACCTGACGTCAAATCTGACGTTATATGACGTCGTATGAATATAAAATTCATTGTATCCGAAACCTCATGGTTTGAAATATAAGCCATAAAATTTTCATTGTTCTGAGTCAATGGCAACACCTCGAAATAAACACAAATATAAGAGGAAGAAAAAAAGAATAAGAAGAAGAAGAACTAGATTTCATTCGTTGATACGAATGATAGGACTTTCTGCTACATTTGTCAAATACTTAAAAGCAAAAAAAGTAAGAGGATATGAAATTGCAGCCTTTAACTTGCTTTTGTATGGCCATAACTTAAATGAACTTTGAAAAATAAACGGTTTAACTTGGAGGAAATGGCAAAAGTAACTAAAAGTCATTTTTTTCATAACGATTTATTTAACTTGGACTATTTTTATAATCTATGTTACAAATCAAATGTATTTAAAACGCTTACAATTCGAATTCCATCCTATAATAATGGCTGTAGACCGCATACAAGAGTTTGTAGACAACGTCAAGTTTGATGTCACATGACATCATAGGCATAAGAAAATCAATGAAATGAAATATTAAGTATCTTAAATATAAGTAATTTTTTTCATGCTCCTTGCAACTTTGCAACATATAGAAATTAACGCGTAGATATATTAACATTCTTTTTGACCTTATGACGTCAAATAACGTTAATCCTCACAGAATATAAATAAGTCTTAAAGACTAATATTCAGTCCAAATATCAACTTTCTAAATCATCTCGAAGCGATTTTATATGTTTTTGAAATTTGACGTCAATGTTTCGAAACTTGGATTCGCCATAGAACCATTGCCTTTTCGTCTTTTCGAATTTGTAAAACAGGACCCGGGATACACAACTAGAGCGTTACATATACATTCTTTGAAATTTGCTGAAAATTGGTTCAAAAATAATGGCTGTACACCGCGTAAAAGCTTTTTGTTCTGACGTCAAATCTGATGTGATATAACGTCAAATTAATATGAATTACATTGCATTCTAAAGCATTTCTAAAGTATATACCATAAGATTTCATGGTCCTGGGAAGTTAACAACATATTAAATTTACGCGTATATATCAGAAATAATTTTTGACCTTATGACGTCATATGACGTCAAATGACGTTCATCTTCATAGAATGTAAAGCACTCTTGGAGACTTATTTACTTTCCAAATATTAGATTTCAAACTCATCTGGAAACGATTTTATACGTATTTAAAATTTGACGTCAATGGTTCGAATATTGGATCCGCCATAAAACCTTTGCATTTTTGAATTTGGAAGAACGGACACCGGGATGCTCAACTATAATCTAATATACACAATCTGTGAAAATTTGATGAAAATCGGTTCACAAACAATGGCTGTAGACCGCGTACAAATTTTTGTAGAATATGGCAAGTGTGACGTTATATGACGTCATATGCCTATAAAAATTATTGAAATAGAAATTCTGTTGTCTGAAACATAGGCCATTTAATTTTCATTGCTCTTCGACCATTTCAACATATAGAAATAATCTTGTTAATGTTAGTAATATATTTTCATATAATGACGTCACGTGACGTCATATGATGCAAATTTTCAAAATATTTTTAAGACTCCGAGAGACCTACATACTGACCAAATATCAACTTTCTATCTCAAAAAGGACTGATTTTATAAGCATTTGAAAATTTACGACCTTGGTTCGAATCTTGGATTCGCTATAGAACCTTGGCAATTTCGAATTTTGAGAAACGGACACCGGGATGCACAACTAGAACTTAATATACACATTCTGTGAAAATTTGATGAAAATCGGTTCATTAATAATGGCTCTGGACTGCGTACAATCTTTTGAAGCTTATTTCACGTGTGACGTCATATGACGTCATAGAGATATGAAAATCATAGAAATCAAAATTTCAACATTTGAAGCATGTGTCATTAAATTTTCATTGCCCTTCGACAATTTCAACATATAGAAATTTTCTTGTTAATATTAGAAATACATTATCATATAATGACGTCACGTGACGTCATATGACATTTATTTTCACATTTAAAAATGATTAAATATAAATTTTAATCTTAAATAGGACAGATTTTATAAGTATTTAAAAATTTACGACCTTGGTTCGAATCTTGGATTCGCTATAGAACCATGGACTTTTCGAATTTTGAAAAACGGACACCGGGATGCACAACTAGAACTTAATATACACAGTCTGTGAAAATTTGATGAAAATCGGTTCACAAACAATGGCTGTAGACCGCGTACAAACTTTTGAAGCATTTTTCAAATATGACGTCATATGACGTCATAGGCATATGAAAATCATAGAAATCAAAATTTCCTCACGTGACTAATAAGTCATAAAAATTTCATCGTCCTAGGAGTATTGCAACATAGAAAAATAAGCGTTTAGTTAGGAAGAAAAAAAGAATAATAAGAAGAACTAGATGTCATTCGTGAAAACGAATGATAGGACTTTCTGCAAGCTGTGTTAATGCAAAAAGCAGGAGATAGAAGTTTCATGTAATGACTCACCTCTGGTAGTATTTCATGTTCATGCTGAACAATTGACATTATATTCCGAAATCAGTGCAAATGATAAGAACTAAGTATTAGTCTGTGACGTAACATGATGTCATATGACGTAAGGACATGACTGCAAACTTGATTTCTAGTTTAAAGGTCCTATGTTCGAATCTTACTTCAGCCACAATACTTCGGTTTTTAGGAATTAAGGTTAGCTGACAAAATATTCACACCTTAGTTGCAAAATGTACCATCTGTAAAAATTTGAAGAAAATCTTATCATAAATGACGGCTGTAGAGCGCGAATACCATTTTTCACTATTTTCAGCTTTGACGTCAGGTGACGTCATAGGGTGCTGAAAATACTGTTGCTCAAAAGCGCATACTTTACTGTAATAACTCTGAAATTTTCATTATTCTGAACAACTGGCATCATGTCGAAATCATTGCCCCAAATTAAAATTAAGTGGTATTCATATAACATCCTATGACGTCACGATTCAAAATATTTGTAGAAATGCTGCAGAACTGCAAACTGTGTAAGTTTCAACTTTCTATCTCATCCTGAAGTTCTTTAATCCTAAAATGAAATTTTCGGTCCTATGTTCGAGTCTTTTTTTCAGCAACAGAACTTCGGTTTTTTGGAATTTCGGTTAACTGACAGGATATGAACACCTTAGTTTCAAGATGTACAATCTGTAAAAAATTTGAAGAAAATCTGACCATAAATGGCGGCTGTAGAGCGTTAAAACCATTTTTCACTATTTTTAGCTCAGACGTCACATGACGTCATAGGGTGCTGAAGATGCTTTTGTTCAAAAGTACATACTTTGTTGTCATACTTCTGAAATTTTCATTATTCTGAACAACTGGCATCATGTCGAAATAATTGCTCTAAAATGAAAATTACGAAGTATGCTTATGACATCACATGACGTCATATGACCTCATAACGCAAAACATATGTAGAAATTCTGCAGAACTGCAAACTGTGTAAGTTTCAACTTTCTATCTCATCCTGAAGCTCTCCAATCCTAAAATGAAATTTTCGGTCCTATGTTCGAATCTTATTTCAGCCACAGAACTTCGGTCTTTCGGAATTTCGGTTAGCTGACATGATATGCACACCTTAGTTTCAAGATGTACAATCTGTGAAAATTTGAAGAAAATCCGACCATAAATGGTGGCTGTAGAGCGTGAACACCATTTTTCATTATTTTTAGCTCTGACGTCACATGACGTCAAAGGGTGCTGAAAATTCTTTTGTTCAAAAGCGTATACTTTACTGCAATAACTCTGAAATTTTCATTATTCTGAACAACTGGCATCATGTCGAAATCATTGCCCTAATATGAAAATTAAGAAGTATGCTTATGACGTCACATGACATCCTATGACGTCACGACTCAAAATATATGTAGAAATTCTGTCGCACTACAAACTGTGTAAGTTTCAACTTTCTGTCTCATTCTGAAGATCTTTAATCCTAAAATGAAATTTTCGGTCCTATGTTCGAATCTTATTTCAGCCACAGAACTTCGGTCTTTCGGAATTTCGGTTAGCTGACAGGATATGCACACCTTAGTTTCAAGATGTACCATCTGTGAAAATTTGAAGAAAATCCGACCATAAATGACGGCTGTAGAGCGCAAACACCATTTTTCACTATTTTTAGCTGTGACGTCATGTGACGTCATAGGGTGCTGAAGATGCTTTTGTTCAAAAGCGCATACGTTAGTTTCAAAACTCTGAAGTTTTCATTATTCTGAACAACTGGCATCATGTCGAAATCATTGCCCTAATATGAAAATTAAGAAGTATGCTTATGACGTCACATGACGTCATATGACGTTCCGACTCCAAAATTTTGTAGAAATTTAGCAGAACTGCAAACTGTGTAAGTTTCAACTTTCTATCTCATCCTGAAGCTCTTTAATCCTAAAATGAAATTTTCGGTCCTATGTTCGAATCTTATTTCAGCCACAGAACTTCGGTCTTTCGGAATTTCGGTTAGCTGACAGGATATGCACACCTTTGATTCAAGATGTACCATCTGTGAAAATTTGAAGAAAATCCGACCATAAATGACGGCTGTAGAGCGCGAACACCATTTTTCACTATTTTTAGCTGTGACGTCATGTGACGTCATATGGTGCTGAAGATGCTTTTGTTCAAAAGCGCATACTTTACTTTCATAACTCTGAAATTTTCATTATTCTGAACAACTGGCATCATGTCAAAATCATTGCCCTAAAATGAAAATTAAGAAGTATGCTTATGACGTCACATGACGTCATATGACGTTCTGACTGAAAATATTTGTAGAAATTCTGCAGAACTGCAAACTGTGTAAGTTTCAACTTTCTATCTCATCCTGAAGCTCTTTAATCCTAAAATGAAATTTTCGGTCCTATGTTCGAATCTTATTTCAGCCACAGAACTTCGGTCTTTCGGAATTTCGGTTAGCTGACAGGATATGCACACCTTTGATTCAAGATGTACCATCTGTGAAAATTGGAAGAAAATCCGACCATAAATGACGGCTGTAGAGCGCGAACACCATTTTTCACTATTTTTAGCTGTGACGTCATGTGACGTCATAGGGTGCTGAAAATCATTGAAATCAAAATTTCCTCACGTGACTAATAAGCCATAAAATTTTCATCGTCCTAGGTCCATTGCAACATATTAAAATAAGCGTTTAGTTAGGAAGAAGAAAAGAATAATAATAATAATAACTAGACTTCTTTTGTTTTGAACAAAAGATAGGGCTTTCTGCACTGCAAACCATGACAAACCTGGTGTTTTTCGAATTTTGGCAAACCTATATAATCCTGCACAATGAAGTCGTAATGTATAACTTCTGTGAAAATTCCATGCCAATCCGTCCATAAATGACGGCTGTACATCGCGGATGAACTTTGGTAGCTTTTTTAAGTTTTGATGTCGTGTGACGCCATATGAAATATTTAATCATTAAACGTTAATGTTCATGATTACCTACATAGGACATTAAATTTTCATTGTCTATGAACCTTTGCAACATGAGTAAATTGACATTCAGGAATCGGAAATTCTCTACAATTTTATGACGTCATATGACGTCATATGAAATTCATCTTTACAAAATGCAAAGGAAACACAGAGACGTATAAGCTCGCCAAATATCAAATATCTATCTCATACAGAAACGATTTTATACGTATTTAAAATTTGACGTCCTTGGTTCGAATCATCGATTCGCCAAAGAACCTTAGTTCTTTCAAATTTTGGCAAACCTATATCATCCTACACAATTAGGTCTTGATATATATATTCTGTGAAGATTCCATGCCAATCTATCAATGAATGACGGCTGTACAGAGCGGACAAACTTTGGTAGTTATTTATAGTTCTAACGCCATGTGACGTCATATGAAAAGTTCAAACATTGAACGTAAATGTTCCTGATTACCTACAAAGGACATTTAATTTTCATTGTCTATGAAGCTTTGCAACATGAGTAAAATTGACATCAAGGAATCGAAAATTCTTTACAACTTGATGACGTCATATGACGCTTTCTATCAAACTTTTATATTTTAAATTTACTCTGTTATCTTGGATTCGCCATAGAACCTTTGTTCTTTCGAATCTTGGCAAACCTATATAATCGTGCACAATGAGATCGTAATATATAACTTCTGTGAAAATTCCATGCAAATCCGTCAATAAATGACGGCTGTACAGCGCGTACAAACTTTGGTAGCTATTTCTAGTTCTGACGTCATGTGACGTCATATGAAAATTTTAAACATTGGAATAAAATGTGCATGATCACCTACAAAGGACTTTCAATTTCCATTGTTTATGAACTCTTGCAACATGAGAAAATTGACATCAAGTAATCGGAAATTCTATACAACTTGATGACGTCATATGACGTCATATGACGTTCATCTTTACAAAATGCAAAGGAAACACAGAGACGTATAATCTCGCCAAATATCAAATTTCTATCTCATCTAGAAACGTTTTTATATGGATTTGAAATTCGACGTCCTTGGTTCGAATTTTCGATTCGCCATAGAACCTTAGTTCTTTCGAATCTTGACAAACCTATATAATCCTGCACAATGAGGTCGAAATATATAACTTCTGTGAAAATTCCATGCCAATCCGTTCATAAATGAGGACTGTACAGCGCGTACAAACTTTGGTAGCTATTTTTAGTTCTGACGTCATGTGACGTCATATGAAAATTTTAAACATTGAATCTAAATGTTCATGATTTCCTACAAAGGACATTAAATTTTCATTGTCTATGAACCTTTGCAACATGAGTAAATTGACATCAAGAAATCGGAAATTCTATACAACTTGATGACGTCATATGACGTCATATGACGTTCATCTTTACACAATGCAAAGGAAACACAGAGAGAAATAATCTCGCCAAATATCAACTTTCTATCCCATCTAGAATCGATTTTATATGGATTTGAAATTTGACGTCCTTGGTTCGAATCTTGGATTCGCCATAGAACTTTAGTTCTTTCGAATCTTGGCAAACCTATATAATCCTGCACAATGAAGTCGTAATGTATAACTTCTGTGAAAATTCCATGACAATCCGTCCATAAATGACGGCTGTACAGCGCGTACAAACTTTGGTAGCTTTTTTTAGTTCTGACGTCATGTGACGTCATATGAAAATTTTAAAAATTAAATCTAAATGTTCATGATTACCTACATAAGACATTTAATATTTATTGGCTATGAACCTTTGCAACATGAGTAAATTGACATCAAGAAATCGGAAATTCTATACAACTTGATGACGTCATATGACGTCATATGACGTTCATCTTTACAAAATGCAAAGGAAACACAGAGAGGAATAATCTTGCCAAATATCAACTTTCTATCTCATCTAGAATCGATTTTATATGGATTTGAAATTTGACGTCCTTGGTTCGAATCTTCGATTCGCCATAGAACCTTAGTTATTTCGAATCTTGGCAAACCTATATAATCCTGCACAATTAGGTCTTAATATATAACTTCTGTGAAAATTCCATGACAGTCCGTCCATAAATGACGGCTGTACAGCGCGTACAAACTTTGGTAGCTATTTTTAGTTCTGACGTCATGTGACGTCATGTGAAGATAAAAATAACATATTCCAAAATGCCATTGCTTCAGGTGTCTGATGATAGAATTTCTTTGTCCTAGACCTTCAGCAACTTAATGAAATAACAACATGAAAAGGTTGGAAAAAAAGAATAATAATAATAACTAGACTTCTTTTGTTCTGGACAAAAGAAAGGGCTTTCTGCACTTCACACCATGTCAAACCTGATCATACTTATTTTATTTTCTGAAATACAACATCTTTAAAAATTGAAGGAAATCCTTCCCGAATTGACAGCTGTAGAGTGCAAACATAAATGAATAGCAGAGGAAATCTGTGATGTCATATAACATAATTTAAATTTTAAAGTCATTGCATTCAAAAGGGAATATGTGGCTTTGTTTTCAGTTATAATTTCATAATGCTAATTTTTCCAGAACCATCTTTAAAATAACTACAATAATATTCAATCTTCGTGTTCTGCAAGGGAATGAAGTATCACTAGTCCTCTTAACATGCTAAAAAGGTATACAAGATTCCTTTTCTACGAAATATCAACTAGGATCAACTGCAGAAGCACAAGGATTTTTTTTTCTTTTTTTTTCTCAGAAATTCTTACTTTCATGCAACTATGATGTCCGATTTTAAAAACCCAGGTATGGTTAGAAAGGTCTTCTGAATTCAAACATGTACTTACTTTAGGTTTAAACCTATCTGTTTTTGCGATATATAAAGTTATTCCTCCCCCAAAAAGGCAAAAATCGGCGAAAAGATATCCATGTCAACTACTACCATTCGACAAATAACTTAATTATTAATGGACAAATTATTAAGATCTGCATAGCATTAGAACCGCACTGCATCATGATAAAAATATTGTTCTTTATGATATTTTCAACAAGAGGGCCAAGGTGGCCCTAAAGACTCTCACCTGAGAAAAACTGTTATCATTGCCTGTAGAAGTTATTAAATTATAGCATAGTTGTACTGAAGACATAATCCATCAGATTATTTATAATTCCACGAAGTAAAGAGAGCCTGTTGTCGAAATTTGAAGTCAAACTTGACTCAAAAAGTATGGCTTAAAACACACAAATTTAAACATCAAAAGGGGCATAACTTGGACAAGATTTTATGGTAATAAACATTGTTGTAAAGTTTGAAGTTGATTACTTAAGAAATGAAGATGCTAGAGTGCAAACAAACTAATTGTGGACGACGGACGGACGGCGGATTGACGGACGGACGGACGGACGGACAATGGACATTCATCGATTCTTATAGCTCATCTTGAGCACATGTGCTCAGGTGAGCTTAGAATTAATTGTTTTGAAGGAGATGATTTTTAAAGTTTTCTTTTTTTTTGTTGCCATGGCAACCAGAGTTCTACATGGATCAAGTTTATTTTAGCAACTTTTGTAAAGGTTGACCCAAGAATCAACTCTGCCAAGTTTAATCAAATTCTGTCCAGTGGTTTCAGAGGAGATGTTGTTTAAAGGTTTCTCTATATACATATAAGGCAAATAAGCCCCGCACCTGGCGGCCATGTTTTTTTACGGATCGGAATAATTTTAGCAACTTTGGTAGAGGTTGACCCAAGGAACAAATGTACCAATTTATTTTAAAATCTGGTCAGTAGTTTTGAAGAAGATGATTTTTAAAGTTTTCTTTTTTTTCTTTTTGTTGCCATGGCATTCAGAGTTCTACATGGATCAAGTTTATTTTAGCAACTTTTGTGAAGGTTGACCCAAGGATCATCCCTGCCAAGTTTCATTAAATTCTGTCCAGCGGTTTCAGAGGAGATGTCGTTTAAAGCAAATTGTTGACGACGGACGACGCACGACGACGGACGCAGGGCGATCACAAAAGCTCACCTTGAGCAATTTGTGCTCAGGTGAGCTCAAAAGCAATCAAGTGATTAGGACTAATTGCAGAAGTGCATGAAAGAACGGTATAAATTAATGTTTATTTCTCATCTAACTTCCTTATATGATGTCCAATTTTAAAAAAGAAAGGCCTTTATATTTCCAACATTTCACTTGTTTCATGTTTCAACTTTTCTGTTACGTGTTCTGAGATATAGAAAGTTATTTTTCAAAGAAACGGCAAAAAATCGGCAAAACGATGTTCATGTCTATTATTGCCCTTCGACAAATAACTTTATAATTAATGGTCCGATCATTAAAATCTGCATACCATTAGAACCGCATTGCATCATGCAAAAAAAAATGTTCTTTATGTTATTTTCAAAAATTAATAGTTTCTTAGAAAAGAACAATTAAATGATAGGGACTAACTGCAAAAATGCATGAAAGAACGGTTTTAATGACTTCTTATCTAACTTCCTTATAGGATGTCCGATGTTCAATTTTAAAACGCTAGGTACTATTCGAAAGGCCTTTAAATTTCCAACATTTCACGTGTTTCATGTTTCAACTTTTCTATTACGGGTTTTGAGATATAGAAAGTTATTTATCAAGAACACGGCAAAAGTCGGCAAAAAGATGTTCATGTCTATTATTGCCTTTCGACAAATAACTTTATGATTTATGGTCCGATCATTAAAATCTGCATATCATTAGAACCGCATTACATCATGCAAAAGAAATTAAAAATGCTCTTTATGTTATTTTAAAAAAATTAATAGTTTCTTCGAAAAAAGGAATCAAGTTATCGGGACTTACTGCGGGAGTGCATGAAAGAACGGTTTTACTGAATTCTTATTTTTCATGTAACTTCCTTATATTACGTCCAATTTTAAAAAGCTAGGTATCGTTAGAAAGGTCTTTTGATTTCCCACAATTCACTCGCTTCATAATTGTATGTATCTTTAAACACTTTGTAGATACGGGCGGTTAAACCTTGAGCACACGGCAAAAATCGGGGATAAATATGTTCATATCGTTTTGTTTTTCCTTATAACTTAATGAATATTAGGTCAATCTTTAAAATTTAAACACCAAAAGAACGGCCGGGCATTAATCTACAAATTATATTCATACTCTTATTAACAAAAATCAATAATTATCGAGATATAAGTAGTTAAGTGCGCTTAGGGTTGCAGCATTTTGGTTTTTCTGCAATAACTCAACTTATTCAACCCCGATCTTCAAAAACTATATATCGTTTGAAAGGCATTTCAAAGCACTACAAATTATACGCATAGTGTCTCGATAAAATATTTTTCGTTTTTGAGATATTTAAGGCCGAAGAAAAAACCGATAATTGACATGTGACCTTGACCTTAGCTTTTTTCCGGAAGCGGAAGTGACTGTTGACAATAAGAGGCTATGTTGCACCTTCAGTGAAAATTTTATGCAAATCGGTCAAAAACTTTGTCTTCCAGTGCTAAAAAACCGTATATTTTGGATAAAAAATTTGATAACGCGTCATGACGTCATTTTACGTCATACGACGTCAATCTTCTCAGAACTGAAAGAAATCAATAGGACACATATTCTGTCCAAATTTCATGTTTGTAGCTTATCTGAGTGCTTCGTAATGCTTAAATAAATTTTCAGGTCCAAAGTTCGAAACTTGGTTCAGCCATAGATCCTTGGTCTTTTTGAATGTTGCAAAACGTATATAATCCTGCACAACAAGAACATAATATATACATTCTGTGAAAAAATCAAGTAAATCGGTCCAATCATGACGGCTGTAGAGCGCGAACAAACTTTTGTAGCTTTTTTCAGCCCTGACGTCATGTGACGTCACATGAAGAAAAAAAATATGACGATCAAAAGCGCCAAAGTCACTGTGCATACTATTAAAATTTCAAGCTGCTAGCTCATCAGCAACCTGTTTTAATTTGAACCTCAAAAGGAAGAAAAAAGTAGAATAATAATAATAATAATAATAAGAAAAAACATAACAAACCCAAAAGGTCTTTCTGCTTGAGGCAGAAAGCCCTAATAAAAGACAGAACAAACCCAAAAGGTCTTTCTGCGGAAAGCAGAAAGCCCTAATAACTAGATTTCATTCGTTGATACGAATGATAGGACTTTCTGCTAAAATTGAAAAATATTAAGATTAATTCCGTTAGAAAGAATATATATTAAATTCTCTACCCTTTACTCTTTTATTTTTTTTTTCGTATGGACTTCTTTTAGCTTTGATGTCACATGACGTCATAGGGTGCTGAAAATTCTTTTGTTCAAAAGCGCATACTCTACTGTCGTAATTCTGAAATTTTCATTATTCTGAACAACTGGCATCATGTCAAAATCATTACCCTTAAAATGAAAATTAAGAAGTATGCCTATGACGTCACATGACGTCATATGACGTCACGACTCAAAATATATGTAGAAATTCTGCAGAACTGCAAACTGTGTAAGTATCAACTTTCTATCTTATCCTGAAGCTCTTTCATCCTAAAATGAAATTTTCGGTCCTATGTTCGAATCTTACTTCAGCCACAGAACTTCGGTCTTTCGGAATTTCGGTTGGCTGACAGGATATGCACACCTTAGTTTCAAGATGTACCATCTGTGAAAATTTGAAGTAAATCCGACCATAAATGACGGCTGTAGAGCGCAAACACCATTTTTCACTATTTTTAGCTGTGGCGTCATGTGACGTCAAAGGATGCTGAAGATGCTTTTATTCAAAAGCGCATACTTTACTGTCATAACTCTGAAATTTTCATTATTCTGAACAACTGGCATCATGTCGAAATCATTACCCTAAAATGAAAATTAAGAAGTATGCCTATGACGTCACATGACGTCATATGACGTCACGACTCAAAATATATGTTGAAATTCTGCAGAACTGCAAACTGTGTAAGTTTCAACTTTCTATCTCATCCTGAAGCTCTTTTATCCTATAATGAAATTTTCGGTCCTATGTTCGAATCTTATTTCAGCCACAGAACTTCGGTCTTTCGGAATTTTGGTTAGCTGACAGGATATGCACACCTTTGATTCAAAATGTACCATCTGTGAAAATTTGAAGAAAATCCGACCATAAATGACGGCTGTAGAGCGCGAACACCATTTTTCACTATTTTTAGCTGTGACATCATGTGACGTCATAGGGTGCTGAAGATGCTTTTGTTCAAAAACGCATACTTTACTGTCATATCTCTGAAATTTTCATTACTCTGAACAACTGGCATCATGTCGAAATCATTGCCCGAAAATGAAAATTTAGAAGTATGCCTATGAAGTCACATGACGTCATATGACGTCACGACTCAAAATATATGTAGAAATTCTGCAGAACTGCAAACTGTGTAAGTTTCAACTTTCTATCTCATCCTGAAGCTCTTTAATCCTTAAATGAAATTTTCGGTCCTATGTTCGAATCTTATTTCAGCCACAGAACTTCGGTCTTTCGGAATTTAGGTTAGCTGACAGGATATGCACACCTTTGATTCAAGATGTACCATCTGTGAAAATTTGAAGAAAATCCGACCATAAATGACGGCTATAGAGCGCGAACACCATTTTTCACTATTTTTAGCTGTGACGTCATATGACGTCATAGTGTGCTGAAAATCATTGAAATCAAAATTTCCTCACGTGACTAATACGCCATAAAAATTTCATCGTCCTAGGACTATTGCAACATATAAAAATAAGCGTTTAGTTAGGAAGAAGAAAAGAATAATAATAATAATAATAACTAGATGTCATTCGTTTAAACGAATGATAGGACTTTCTGCAACATCTGCTTTATATAGTATATATAGAAGATGACATAATAGATAATCTGTCCAAATTGCAACTTTCTATCTCCTCTATTTCTATATAAAATAGCACAAATAGAACACATTCTGTGAATTTTAATAAAAGTCCGCCCATATCTTGCACTTTAAAAAAAAAAATTCAAAATAAGTTTCTAACTTTCATCACACATAGAATTTCATCACTCCAGCTCAGTTGTAACCTTGTTTAATTTTAGCCTCATTAGGAAGAAGTATTGAATATTTGTATAGTGCTATATCCTTTCGACACCTGTAACGTAGTTAATCGTATTTAGCGATTTTGGCGTGTTTGGGCTTCCGTAGTTTTGCCATAAATTCCTGGAATTTCGAACTATGGTGATATTTTGAAAGGTAACATCCCAGCCTACAAACTGATGCAATATGAATATCGTTAGCATAACAATGCAGTTTTTAGATGGTCTAAAATGTGGGGCTGCGTGTGAATTTTTCAAGGCTTGCAAACTGCTCGCTAGCTACATAGTGTTGCAAATACGGATTTTTGTCTTGTGCCGTTGTACATGTATTAACTTCAATGCTTATTTTGGAAACAGTCAACATTCGACAAAAAACAACAACAACAACAACAACAAAAAAAAAAATCAAGATATAGCCCATCAATTGCAATTTGATTTTTTTTTTTTTTTTTTTAAGTCGTTGCGCAACTATTTTAGCTTGGTGACCCCTGCGCGTGACCTTTTCCATATTTTTATGATGCATGATTATGAAATATCTTATTCTCCATGTAACTTTCTTATATGAAGTCCAATTTCAATAAACTTGGTACCGTTAGAAAGCTCTTAAAACATGCTACATTTTACATGCATAATGTATAAACTTATCTTCAGTCGTTTCTGAGATATTGACTGTTAAACCTCAAGAAAACAGCATATTATCAGCAAAATTAGCTTCATTTCATTTAGTTTTTTTGCTTATAACTTTGTATTGCGTAAACCAATTTTAATAAACTAAATATCTTTGGAAACGTCAATTATTCAGCTATAATTCGTATTCATACATATATTTACAAAAATCGATATTTATTGAGATATGGCTACATATATGCAGTAGGGGTGAAATCAAAATTTCCTCACGTGCCTAATAACCCATAAACATTTCATCGTCCTAGGACTATTGCAACATATTAAAATAAGCGTTTAGTTAGGAAGAAGAAAAGAATAATAATAATAAACAACTGACGTCACGTGACGTCATATGACGTTTATTTTCACATAATTGTTAAGACACCCAGAGACCTACTAACTGACAAAATTTCAACTTTCTATCTCAAATAGGACAGTTTTTATAAGCATTTAAATATTGACGTCATTGGTTCGAATCTTGGATCCGCCATATATGCTTGGACTTTTCGAATTTTGAAAAACGGACACCGGTATACACAATAAGAACGTAATATACACATTCTGTGAAAATTTGATGAAAATCGGTTCATAAACAATGGCTCTGGACCGCGTACAAACTTTTGTTGCATATTTCAAGTGTGACGTCATATGACGTCATAGGCTTCTGAAAATCTTTGAAATCGAAATTACAGCATCTGAAGCATGCGGCATTAATTTTTCATTGCCCTTCATAAATTTCAAGATATAGAAATAATCTTGTTAGAATTAGAAATTCATTATCATATAATGACGTCACGTGACGTCATATGACATTTATTTTCACAAAATGTTTAAGACTCCCAGAGACCTATATACTGACCCAATATCATCTTTCTATCTCAAATAGGACCGATTTTATAAGAATTTGAAAATTTACGACCTTGGTTCGAATCTTGGAATCGCTATAGAACCTTGGACTTTTCGAATTTTGAAAAACGGACACCGGGATGCACAACTAGAACTTAATATACACATTCTGTGAAAATTTGATGAAAATCGGTTCATAAACAATGGCTGTAGACCGCGTACAAACTTTTGTTGCATATTTCCAGTGTGACGTCATATGACGTCATAGGCATATGAAAATCATAGAAATCAAAATTTCAGCGTTTGAAGCATGTGTCTTTAAATTTTCATTGCCTTTCGACAATTTCAACATATAGAAATATTCTTGTTAATATTAGAAATACATTATCATATAATGACGTCACGTGACGTCATATGAGAAATATTTTCACAAAATTTTTAAAACTTCTAGAGACCTATATACTGACTAAATATCAACTTTCTTTCTTAAATAGGACAGATTCCATGGACTTTTCGAATTTTGAAAAACGGACACCGGGATGCACAACTAGAACTTAATATACACAATCTGTGAAAATTTGATGAAAATCGGTTCACAAACAATGGCTGTAGACCGCGTACAAACTTTTGTAGCATATTTCAAATGTGACGTCATATGACGTCATAGGCATATGAAAATCATAGAAATCAAAATTTCCTGACGTGGCTAATAAGTCATAAAAATTTCATCGTCCTAGGAGTATTGCAACATAGAAAAATAAGCGTTTAGTTTAATAAAAGAAGAATAAACAGTACAAACCCAATAGGACTTTCTGCCGAAAGGGCAGAAAGTCCTAATAATAATAATAAACATAACAAACCCAATAGGACTTTCTGCTTTAGGCAGAAAGTCCTAATAACTAGATGTCATTCGTGAAAACGAATGATAGGACTTTCTGCAAGCTATGTTAATGCAAAAAGCAGGAGATAGAAGTTTCATGTAATGTCTCACCTCTGGTAGTATTTCATGTTCATGCTGAACAATTGACATTATATTCCGAAATTAGTGCATATGATAAGAACTAAGTATTAGTCTGTGACGTAACATGATGTCATATGACGTCAGGACATGACTGCAAACTTGATTTCTAGTTTAAAGGTCCTATGTTCGAATCTTACTTCAGCAACAATACTTCGATCTTTCGGAATTAAGGTTAGCTGCCAAAATATTCACACCTTATTTTCAAGATGTACCATCTGTAAAAATTTGAAGAAAATCTGATCATAAATGGCGGCTGTAGAGCGCAAACACCATTTTTACTTTACTGCAATAACTTAATAATTTTTATTATTCTGAACAACTGGCAACATGTCGAAATCATTGCCCTAAAATGAAAATTAAGAAGTATGCTTATGGCGACACATGACGTCTTATGACGTCACGACTCAAAATTTATTTAGAAATTCTTCAGACCTGCTAACTGTGATAGTTTCAACATTCTATCTCATCCAGAAGCTCTTTAATCCTAAAATGAAATTTTCGGTCCTATGTTCGAATCTTATTTCAGCCACAGATCTTCGGTCTTTCGGAATTTCGGTTAGCTGACAGGATATACACATTTGTTTCAAGATGTACCATCTGTGAAAATTTGAAGAAAATCCGACCATAAATGACGGCTGTAGAGCGCGAACACCATTTTTCACTATTTTTAGCTGTGACGTCATGTGACGTCATAGGGTGCTGAAGACGCTTTTGTTCAAAAGCGCATACTTTACTGTCATAACTCTGAAAATTTCATTATTCTGAACAACTGGCATCATGTCGAAATCATTGCCCTAATATGAAAATTAAGAAGTATGCTTATGACGTCACATGACATCCTATGACGTCAGCACTCAAATTATATGTAGAAATTCTGAAGAACTGCAAACAGTGTTAGGTCCAACTTTGTATCTCATCCTGAAGCTCTTTAATCTTAAAATGAAATTTTCGGTCCTATGTTCGAATCTTATTTAAGCCACAGAACTTCGGTCTTTCTGAGTTTCGCCTAGCTGACAGGATATGCACACCTTAGTTTCAAGATGTACCATCTGTGAAAATTTGAAAAAATCCGACCATAAATGACGGCTGCAGAGCGCGAACACCATTTTCCACTATTTTTAGCTTTGACGTCACATGACGTCATAGGGTGCTGAAAATTCTTTTGTTCTGAAGCACATACTCTACTGTCTCATCCTGAA